>CAJNIZ010045293.1:92224-119851 GCA_905231905.1 Symbiodinium pilosum | reverse complement strand
GAACTACATTGGAGGGTTCAGGTAGGGTTCAGGGACTGTAGGACCAAGGGGGCGCTGGGCCTGGAGCTTGAGATATTTTAGGCTTTTCGAATTCAGGAAGAAGTTTTGGGTGCTATAGGAACGCCCCTAGCGGGACCATGATGGGGCTTCTGGAATTATGGTTGAAGTGCTAGGCCTGAAGTTGCAACACTAGACCCTCAACCCTCAACCGCGTGTTGCTTTAGGTGACAACCTGGGACACCCGGCGAAGAGCAGCCGAACCCCCTTCTCCCTAAGTCCACGAACTTCAAACACTATCCCAAGTCCTGAACCCAATATATATATATCCTGAACTCATACTCTCCAAAAACAATGACCCCTGAAAACACAAATGCATACGACACACTTACATGTCCTACTGGAGATCATACAAGCCCTAAGCCCTAGACCCCAAACCCTAAACCCCAAGTCCCAGACCCTAAATCCTAAATAGCGGTTTCCCATTTCATTATCCCTATATAACCCTTATTATATCCCCATACAACCCCCATAAAACCCCTACATCCCTGCGTAACCCTAAATCCCAAAACCCTGAGCCATAAATCCCAAATCCCAAATCTTAAACCCTATATAACCCATTATAATAGTTTCAATTTTCTTTTCCATTATCCCTATATAACCCTTCTATAAAACCCCAAACCCAATGCCGAGAGACAGAGGTGCCCCGGAAGCCCCCGATGCACCGCCAGCGCGAAGCTCCCGACGCCAAGCGCCGCTAGCCCGGCGCCCCGAAGCTGCCGGCTGCGCTCCTGAAAAAGACTCAGGGACCATAGGCTTTTATATAGGGATTTGGGTTTCAGGATTGAGGGTTTTGGGTTTAGGGTTGGGATTTAGGGTTTGGGGGTAGGATTTGGGAGTCAGGATCTAGAGTTTAGGGTTTAGGGTTTCGGATTTAGGGTGTAGGGTTTAGGACCGTGCCCCTGAAAAGCTTACTTGACGGGTCACGAGGCGGAATGGAAAGGAAAATGTAAACTACCGGGTTTAGCGGTCATATGGCTTCTAGGGGCTATAACTGTACTTATCGAATCCTCTTGACACCCCCAGTAGGGCTTAGGGTTTAGCTTTAGATGACATGGGATTTAAATCCCTAAGCCCGAAACCCGAAAGGGCTCTGTTCGTAGGATTTTCGGGTTTTGGAGTTTGGCGTGGCGGTTGGCACAGGTCATAGGACTTAGGGGTTAGGGTTTAGGGTTGAGGGCGTTGGGCTTAGTGTCTGGGTTTTCGGGGGCTTAGGGTTTAAGGCTTAGGGTTTAGGATTTAGGGTTTGGGTTTGGGGTTTGGGGCTTAGGGCGTTGGGCTGGCTCAGTGTCTGGGTTTTGGGGGGCTCAGGAAGTAGGGCTTAGGGTTTGGGATTTAGGGCTCAGGATTTAGGGTTCAGGGCTTGGGGTTTAGGATGTCAGGGCTCAGGGCAAAAGATATGGGGCTTTCGGCCTAGGAGTTGGGATTCGGGGCTCAGGGCTTGGAACGCGCACCCAACAAGCAGGAAAACCTCAAGATAAATGCCCTCTTCTAGAAAGGTAAGTAGATAGATTCCCTTCAGAGTTGCCCTTGGGCCTTTTTCTTAGACTATATGCGCGACAGCGAGTTTTTTCTACATATTTAATGGACATGGGTTCTTGATTAGAAGCTATACTAGAGACTCTTTTTCAACTACAAGACAAACCCCTACATCCACTGTTAAGAGTCCCTTGAGAAGATCATACGGCCAATTTCCATTTCAGGTGCTATTCTCCTTGATAGTAAACCCTAAACCCTATGTGGAAAATATCCCATATGAGGGTTGGGCTTGCGGGTCTCGACTAGCTCCCTCCGTCTTCGAGAAGTAGGCTTGCTGAATCCTGGAAGAAGTTGGGGAGTGGCGCTGGTTTAGGTTTTGGGATTTAGGATTTAAGGTTCGGGGACCTCCGCATAACCTTATAATACTAGATAACCTGCTCGAAGGGGTTTGGCACCTTGACTCCTCCACACCTGTTACCTAGCAGCGAACCCTAGAAGCTGAACCCTGAAGACCCCTAAACCCTGAACCGCAAATCCGAAGCCCCAAAGCTGAATCCTGGACCCTGGGGTTATATTGGGGTTATATTAGGGTTATATTGAGGTTATATTGGGCTTATACTAGGGTATTCCGAAGCCCCAAAGCTGAATCCTGGACCCTGGGGTATATTGGGGTTAAATTAGGGTTATATTGGGGTTATATTGGGCTTATATTGGGCTTATATTAGGGTCTTATTATGGTTAATAACCACAAGCCTTCGATCCTCAGGCCTAACCTTTCCTTCGACCCTGCACCTGTAGTGTGAGAGACTCGCGCTCCTCGTCGCCGCCCCATAGCTCAGGCCACACGCCAAACGGCGACCTCCAGCCAACCATACTATAATGGGTTATATATAGGGATTATAGGGTATATATTGGGGATATCTTGAGATAATGGAAAAGAAAATGGAAACTACTATAATGGGTTATGTAGGGATTATAAGGTATTTCTCCCACCTAGACAAGGGTGTAGCATCTTGTTTAGGGCTTAGGGTCAAGGATCTCAGGTGCAGGGTATGCGAAGGTAGACTGTTAGAGATCATATGGGCGGACTCTGGATTCTTCTGCGCATCTGAGAACGTTGTGGCCAAAAAGGCACATTGCCAAACACAAGCGCTCAGTAATCCAGAAAATGTCTCGAAGGCTAGGCTTTAGGGTTCAGGGTTAGGGTTCGGGTATTCCTTACGACCTCTCCGAACGCCCCCCCCCCGATTAGGATCTATGGAGTTGTGTTGGGATCTCATTGGAAATGCCCAGGTGCACGGCTGCGGCCAGCAACATCCAGGCCACCGGCCAGAGGAGCCTCCTGACCCAACAAAAGCGGTTTTTGGGCTTAAGGTTCAGGGCTTAGGGTTTAGGGCTTTTGGCTTTGGGTTTAGGGCTTAGGGTCTAGGGTTTAGGTTCTAGGGCTTAGGTTTTAGGGCTTAGGATTTAGAACTTGCATTCCTCAAAACACGGGACAACCTGATGGACCCTGCTTGAAGGGTCAGGGTAATTACAACCCAATCATAACCATATTAGGGGAGTTAGGGGCATATCATTGAGCGAAAGGAACAAGTATATTCGGGTCCTGATTACTCAGCACCTCCTAGATAAAAGACCTGTCCACTGAACTACTGCAGAGACGTCTTCGAGAACAGCGTATTCTAGTAATACAATCGGACGACAGAAAAGTAATCGCCCTGATGAGGCTGGCAGGAACAGTACGCTTACTCTCTCACCCCAACAGCAGCACGTGAAATACCAGTGCTACGACTAGCAGAAAGAAGAATAAATTTGAATGCGAAAACCTTGATACGAAACCTTACATCCTAAACCCGGAATCCTCAACTGCGAACCCTGTGTCCTAAACCTTCAACCCTAAGCCCAGAACCCTGCGTAAACCCGCAAGAAACACTAGACAGTCCCTCACCCCGAAATCCTCAAACCTAAGCCCTGAAGAGTCTCCTGGGGCCAGCCGCCTTTGCGGCCGAGGCTTCTGCTGCCGGCAGCTGCGGGGCCAGGAACGTCACCTTCTTATGCGCGCCTATTTGCAGATGCCTTATGTGTGTATGTATAATATGTTAAGAACCAGAGATATGACAATAATAGCAAGAATGAGTCTAATCATGAGCATGGGAATGATGATGATCATGGCAGTTATGCCGGCAACAGTTAGTGTGATAGGTACAACGGTTACAATAATGTAGAAGAACAAGTTAGTCAGAACAACAATAACGAGACAAGAGCATGAGTCGTATGATATATGTCCCCTATACATACCCCCTTTGAGCCCCATTTAGGGAGTTTGGACGATAAGAGCTCACACATATAATGTAACATACACACACATGACAGCTTCTGACGCCACTGTATGGCTGCTGTTCGTGTTGCCATGGTGCTATTGCGAATTCTAGCTCACTGTCAATGAAGTTTACACTGGGGCACTCCCCGATACCCAAAACAGCCCAAAACACCAAACCCTCCACCCCCCACGCCAAAACCTCTGAGTTTGAGAAGTCTGCGAGGCACCAGCCGAGCAGACCCGGCCACGGCCGCAGCCCAGCCACCAGCGAGCAACATTCCGAGCCTGGGCTGGGTTTGGGGTTTAGGGGGGTTAGGGTTTAGGGGGGTTTAGGGTTTAGGGCTTGGGCCTTAGGAAGTTTAGGGTTCAGGATTCAGGGTTTAGGGTTGGGGGGGTTAGGGTTCAGGGTTTGGGCTTTAGGAAGTTCAGGGTTTAGGGTTGAGGGGAACATCCCACATCAAGCCCACTGTAGCCAACCCCCAGAAGGTACGGCTGTCCCCTCACAAAGCTTGCGCTTAGGTTCCTTTTTAGGGGGTCCTCACTTAAAAGAGTGTACCCTAAAACCTACATCTTCTTTTGGATCCCAATCCTTAAACCTAAGCCCTAACCCTAACCCCAAACCCTATATATATATATATACATACATATATTTGTAGGTTTATGTCCCTATTTAACTCTTTATAACTCCTTTAAATATACCCCAATCCCCAGGATCCCTCCAGACTCAACGAAGGAGCCCGGCAGCCTCTGCGGCGCCCCCCGGGAAGAGGATCGTGGGCAGGGTGACCTGCAGACGGTTTTGGGGTTTAGGGACCTACGTTGAGGTTACATAAGCTTTGGGGTTAAAGGCGGAACTCCTTAAAGGGGGCGGTTAGTTAGGAGATTTTATAGGAGACTATTCTGAGGGGGATATGAAGAGTTTAGACTCTGGCTCATATAGTTTCCCTGGGGCTTTGGGTCAAGGTTGCAGGTTTCAAGGCTTGTGGCTGAGCGCCCTTGGATCTGGCTAAAACCTGGGGCACGTGACATCCTCACACCACACCTCTTCTGTCCGTGTTAAGCATGGAACTCGAATCCAAAGTCTCAACACAATGCGACACGCGCATACTCCGCCAGGTGGGCCGACACCCCAAAAGTTCCATCTTCCGGAGACATGCACAAATAGGCCTGCTTGTGTCAAATTTCCGGGGTTCTGAACAGACCCTACAAAACCAGTGTTGATGTTTTGCACTGGGCACCTGCACGGGCACCAGAAAGACAGGCAGCCAGCGTCCGACCCAACCCACAGCTGGCATCAGAGCCTCAGAAACAGAACAGGATGCTGGTGAAACACTGACCGCAGTATCGGTTTTCTGGTAGACAAGTATGTAGGTCTGGCTGGGTATGGAGAATATGCAACCATTTTCACGAGGTTGATGCTAAGCTGGTCTTAAACCCCCACAATTCAAAACCCGAAAGAAGAAAAGGGAACCTGAACAAATGTTGAATAACCCTAAGACCACCGAAAAAAGAAAAAAAAGAAGAAAAAAGAAGAAGAAGAAAAAAACAAAAACAATCGCAACCCAGAAGCCTGGTGAACTTGGGCAGCAGCAGCCGGCGCGAGCACGTGGGTCAGGGAGAGTCCGCCAAAGGCACCTGGCTGGAGGGGTGTTTCTCCGTGTTGAACAAAGTGAGAGTATATTCTTCTTATAGAATACAAAAACGATAACCACAAGGACAAGATGATTTTACTGTATATGAGGAACTGTTATGCCTATGGAGCTGTCCAGAAATTGTGTGGGGTATTGGTCAGAAACTACACAAGCTATCCACTTGCGGGATAGAACTGTGTCGGGAGTCGGGAATCTGCATCGACGAGGTCCTAGCCCGTTACCCTGAACACATCGCCCAAACACATCCGCACTTACACCCTAAAATGCACTCCCCAACCCTAACCCCTCAACCCCTAAACACCCAAGACCCCGTAGATTCTACGTACACCTCAACTTAGGCCGCCCAAGGCACTAAGCATGCTGCAGATCTGCGAGGGAAGCAGATGGAGGCCTCCAGACTTATAGAGGCCCTCAGTAGTCTTACTAGTTCTTAAGCTCCTTAAAGGGTTTATATAGGGTTTGGGGTTTAGGGACTAGGGTTTAAGGTTTAGAGTCTAAATTCCGGGGGTTATAGGGGATGACATAGGGGAGTTCTTTTAGAGGTTATTCAGGGGGATACTAGGAGTTTGGACTATGGGTTCTTACTGGTTCTTAGTAAGGAATAAGGGAACATATTATACACGGGTTAAATAGGGATTTGATTCCCTACTAAGACCCCCCACAGTAGTAGGGGTGCGAAAAGGCTATTCAGGGTTGGGTTTTGGCGGGTTTGGGGTTGGCTTCTGGGGGCTTTGGGGGCTGGGGTATTGTTTATGGCTTGAAGATTTCCATTTCCTCAAAAAGATTGTCCCTAGAGGAATGTGGCAAACTTACAGCATGCTTCATTTGTATCTGCTGGGCTTTATGCGAATGAGGAGGACTGGTCGAAGGTTTAGGAGCTTAGGGCTGCGGGTTGAAGACAAGGCCACATGGATTCTGAATGCATAGCAAGGTCTTTGCCGAGTGCCCGTCCGTTAATTTCTTCAAGTTTCACAACCTTGCGACCATACTCGCCCGGAACCCAAACACTTTGATTTCNNAAGGAGTCGTATGAGTAACGACCTAGTTGACATAGTTTATGGTTAGCAGGGTATCTGATCTGGGATACACCCCTCGCGCAACACCAAATCCTACACTGTAACCCACAGAACCACAGAACCCAAACCCTGTGACCTCCTGCGTCGATCGCCCAACGCACAGCAGCATCGAAACCCAAAAAGGCACCGATGCCGGCAGCAATCTTCAAGGCATCGGCGGTGGGCCGCAGGGGAAGCACCGCCTCCACAGGCATGGACTTGTGGGTTAGGATTTAGGGCTCAGGGCTTGCGGCTTGAGGTTTGGGGCCCATTTCTTGTGGAAAGTTAGGGTCTTGGGTTTAGAAGTCACTGCCTCCACAGTCATGAGAATACGCTCTGAAGAACTAACATCAAACCTAAAAAGCAAGCTTTTCAAGGGGGTGGAAAGCATTATAAAAGGGCTCTTAAGGGCGCATCTACAAATTATACAGGGAAATATGAGGCTGAGACCCCCCATTAAAAAAGAAAAAAAACATGGAACTCCATAGCGCCTCGTCTTTGGGGGCTGAATTTCAGCAACAAGTCACAAGTTGTCGAAGTGACTTTTAGGGTTTAGGGTTTAGGGCTCACGGTTTAGGGCGCAAGTGGGGGAGACGAGCATCGGGAAGTGCTTTGTCCAAAACATAGGGTCTCATGTTCCAATAGTTTAAGGGCGTTACCCGAAGATTCCATTTACATCTGCTTTAATTAGTAGAGTGAGTAATTTACGTTAGGGACATGAAGACACTTCAGACTGGGAAGGAGGCTGCTCAAATATCGGCGCAAGGGAGGCATCCAAACCTTGCGTCAGACTGTTCCTCATCTTTCGAAGTGTGGCATTCAGGGATTTCACTAACTTATTCAAAGATTTCTAGTACAGCGCACGTGGGGTTTGCAAGACTTTCCATCTTGCCTATGGCCTTTTGCAGGATAACAAGGTGGGATCGGGTGTGACGGAAACATATTAGAACCAGAGAAACACTCCACCTCGTGGAAACTCGCAAGAACCCCATAAACAAGCTGCCAGGTTTCTTGGGCCTGGGAAGAAGTGGAGAGGCCCCGGCAGGTCACTCCAGGAAGGCTCGGTCTAAGTCCCCCATAGAGCTTCACCTCGGCTGGTTTTTGTAGAGGGCTTGGAGTTGGGGGTTGAGTGGCTTCTGCTTCTTTGAGTTTCAAGTTTGAAGAAAGCATTGTTGAGCAAGGGTATTCCACCCTACTATTACCGGGGCCATTGGCGAAATTCTAACAGATATTATTACCGCTACTACTATTACTATCATCACCGACATTACTTCTATCACCATCATTACCATGCCAGCTCTCGGGACCAACAGCCACGATGAGAAGTCAAACTGAGCACCATGCGCGCTTTAGGGTTTACGGTTTGCCTTCTGACAGAACATTTACTAGTCTGATGCAAGTTGGAGGACAATAAGAACACTACGGCGTCTCTTCGCCATACTTACAATACAAGTGAGAACAACCATGAGCAGCAGCAATCGCAACCCCGATCACAATCATGGTCAAACCACTGCTGAACCAACATACGTTAAAGCAACGGCAAAGCAACGAACAAGTACTCAACCCAAGCTTCAGCCCCAGACCACACTATAGTTGAACCTGAAGCCCTAGACTTTTAAAACCATACATAGAACACTCAAAGCCCTGAAGGTAAAACACTCGGCAATGCTTCTACCGCCACACACCCCCTATAAGTCTGCAAACTACAATCCTCATAGATCACTGAATAACTCAGCATATATACCACTCTGCCTGTGGCGTGATGCTTGCCTGTCCATCTATAAAGGCGCCTCCTGTGCCCGCCATGACACTGCAATCCACGCTATAAAGGCTGCTGAAGGCAACCAACAATTTTGAACAAGCGAAGTCCGAAATCTGAAAGCACTTACGCGCCAACCCCTCAAGCCTAAATCCCTAAAGTTGCCCCTGAAGCCTGAACCCCTTGCACCCTTAAACCCCCAAAACCCCCTAAACCCTAAACCCTCAACCCTAGACCTGAAACCTTAAACCTCACCAACATTGCTGTGCAGCCCTGGCCGCGGGAGATTGAGCCACAGGGAAGATGGGAGGGCGCCAGCAAGCAGGTGAAGCGGGGGATAGACGGCATCTCCTATTCAGGGCTAAGGGTTTAAGGCTGGGTTTAGGGCTAAGGTTTAGGGTTCAGGGTTTAGGGTTTAGGGTTCAGGCTAGGTTTCGGCACCTATGAAAATGATTGTCATGGCTTTACTGGGGGTATCTAGGGATGAAGAGTTGCACATTATATGTTCCAACCTCTGCCCCTGTCAGGGCATGGAGTTTACAGTCTGAAGGTTTGTGCTCTTGGGTTTTGAGTCTCAAAGACCCTGATTCAGGGATATATTCTATTCCGTAGTGTAAGAAGCCAAACCCAAGGATTCCTCCATCAGAAGTGGCTGCAAGGTTTTCTGGCCTGAAAGCGGTTAACAATAGGGTTACATATCTGATATAAGGGGGTTGGGGTTTTGGGGTGAGGCTCGGCTTGGGGATGCGAGTGTTTCTAGGTTTGGAGCTTGTCTAAGCTGCTTCTGCCGCTGCTGACGGGTAAGGGAACAAGGAGGTTACAAGACAAACCCTAAACCTAAACCCTAAACCCCTAAACCCCTAAACCCTAAACTCCTAGACCCTAAACCTTAAACCCTAAACTAAACCTTAAACCCTAAGTGTTGCACCGTGATTTTGCGTGCCTGCCTTGGCCTCTACAGCAAGCATCTTGCGGAGGGTGATTGCAGGACATCACACCAATCTCAAATAGGCCCAATCCTCATTAGAGCTATAGACTTTAGGAGGACCCCCCACCCTGTAATAGTGGTATAATAGGAAAATAGTAGGGCCCAAATATGGTCCTTATGATGCCTTATAGTCACTATTACTGGGTGGGGGGTCCACCTAATATAGACTAAACTCCTAGTATCCCCCTTAATAACCCCTATAATACTCCCCCTATGTAATCCCCTTGAAGGAGTTTAGACTACAGCTCACTGGATCCTATCTTCTTACTGGGGCTTAGTAGGGAAGAAGGGAATCTATCGAATAGGGACTATATAAGGATCATGTTCCTTTATTCCCTACTAAGAGCCAGTAAGTGTTAGACATGGCAAACTAGAGCCAAAACAAACACCTGCTAATAACATCAGCAAGCTCTCTTGGGAATCGGCGTCCCAAACAGTGTACCCCGATATCCCATTGTTTAACCGATACCCTCAATCCTACACCCCAAGCTCCAAACCCCAAACTCTTCTGTCCCAAGACCGGAATGATAAACCCGGTACCCTTGGCACTTTTTCGAAAAGCTTACCTTTGGTAAGCTAGGAATGGAGGAATAGATCGTCACAGTTGCCCCTATGAAGCCCATTACTACAATGTCCATGTTCATTTTCATTCCTTCATTCCCAGCTGACCAAAGGCAAGAAAGCCCCGTGCTGAAACGCAACGCCGAGAGTCCTGAGCCAACCTCCTTTCGGGGCCAGGCGCGAGCGGAGCATGGCTGCATGCCCGAGGAACCCGTTTTGATTGCTTGGTTCATAATGGGCACTTTCTAAGAGTTTGGGATGTTCGCTGGATTCTGCTAGGAATCCTACCCTGAATTCTAGATTCAACACCTTTCGGACGTGTTGGGTCGCACGTTCGCGGGGTCCAGAGAACCGCTGTTTGCTTATCTATGCATCAAGGTTCAGGGTTAGACTCAGGAAGCGGGAATTGGGATTGTCAAGTTTTCGGGGATGAAGGTCAGCCCATTGAAAATAGGTGTTACATGGGGGCTATATAGGGGTAACGGAAAAGAAAATGGAAGCTACTATTTAGGGCTTGGGGTTTATTAGGATTAGGATTCAGGGTTGCTGGGCTCAGGGCTTGAGGGACCTGAGCATGGGTCTGACCGCTTGCGTGCTCATTGCCACCTACAGCTCCTTCTTGAGCATCTCATTGGAGGGGTATAGTCCCTCTTAAGTAGATAGAATATGGCTTTGGGTATATAAAAATAGGTTCCCCATACACCCCATATATCCCCATATTCGATCTACTTAAGGGGGACTATGGATGATGGAGTGGGAACTCATCCAGAGGCCTTATTTTCATACGAAACACACCCCCGTCACCCCCTTTTTGTTTTTAAGATGTTAAAACACGTATATCTATATGTATATATACATATTGGAATAAATATTGGGATGAGGGATTACCCAACTTTTGGGTGCAGCCCTAAATCCTGAACCCTCGTGCCCCAGGGGGCCAGTGTTTCCACCTCACAGAGCAGCTCCCCGACACCCCGTCACAAGAAATGTTCCGAATCTAATCCGCACATACAAGTGGCTTTTAATTGGGAAGAATACATTAGGAAGTGGGGCGGCCCATTGATTAATACCCAAACCCCTAAGCAGCTACACCCTCAACCCTCAACTTTGCAGATCCCTGCCAGGTTCTGGTCTCTCACGCTTCTGCTGCAGTTCAGTTGGGGCCACTTCTCTTACCTCACCCGCATATGGGCTCGTGTGAAAACCCCATGGCCACTCTTCCTATCCTAATCTAAACCTTATCGTTATTTTCTTATTGGTTATCGTTTTACAGGGGAACTGTTAATACTTCTGGAATTGTAAACCTTCTTGTTTTTTGTATATTGGTTATCGTTTTGCAAGGGNNCTCTTGTATAAATTCTGAAAGGGGGTTTTTACCCAAGCCCATATTATGGTTGAACAAGAAATCGGGGGTCTCAAAGATTGTGGTGTCCCTTTGCGGGCATCTCTGTCACAAGAAATGTCATGTATGGTATAGTGGGACTCGCTATTTGTGGAAAATCTCTGGGAAGCCCATACATGAATTTGCGCATCTACACCGCTGGCCCTGTTGCCAGGTTCGCCATCAAGATCTTGCTAGTCTGAGGGGGGAGACGTCTTGCCCACTGCATGCACACTCAGCTGGATTATCATCCGCTTGTTGTGCCCCAAACCCTATAAACCCTAAGCCCGAAACCCCTGATTCCGTTCAGGGCCCGTAATTCACCCGGAACAATCACCCTGAAGCCATGACTCCACCCCAGCCAGAAAACGTTACCCGTAGTCCTTGCTAGACAGTCCCCGTAACGTTGAGCAAACCTTTCTTCAGACCCTAACTTCCGAACTCTTACTCTGAACTTAAGATAGGGACTCTGAAGAGTTGCTTATGTCATATTCCTTCTGGGGTTTGCCTTCAGGCCCGGGAAGCCCCATAATATGAAATTGTGCATGAAAGCTGTGATCGCTTGCTTGTCCCTAAATCCTAAGCCCTAAGCCCGAAACCCTAGACCCCAAACCCTAAAGTCGGTTGTTTTTTTTGAACCCATGGAAAAGCTCAGTGCCAGCGGCTGACGAATACGCCGCCTCAGCACAGGCATGGCTCAGCAGTTCGACGATTAGGGCTTAAAGGTTTTCGGGCTCAAGGCTTTGGGTTTTGGGCTTCAGGTTTGGGGTTTAGGGTGTTAAGGGCCTCGGGTAGCCTTAAGAGCTTTGGGTACCCTACACCCTGAACCCTGAACCGAGAGAGCTCGGAAGAGCTGACGTCTTTGAGAGCCGGAAGGCTATGGGGTAGTCATGGCGTGCTGTCAAACAGAAACATCTTCCACCCTAAACCCTAAGCCCAGAACCTAAACCCNNCCCTAAACCCTAAACAAACCCTTCTAGCCCTACTACGGGGCGTAGATCCCCGAAGTTCAGCTTCTTCAGAACTCATTTGAGCACTAATTCTGGCGACTTAAGGGAGACCCTTTGGGGATAGCATGAAGTAGGGGAACTGGAGAAATCTTTTGCCCAGCATCCACAGCCGCTCCGCAGGCCTCTACTAAATTTCCTTCAGCGTACTTGACCACCTGTTAACTGGCAAATGGCCCGAACCGTGTCCCTACAATACAAGATGAAAATATGAGTTCCGCGTATTACTCCCACCTGTACTACACCCCCCCCCCCCCCCGCTTAATTCATTTTATCTGTATGCGGCAAAGCAGAAAAGTCCACGGCCTGCATTTCGACGAGCGAGTCGATGCACATCCTGCTTGGAGTCCCCCTGCCTTCAGGCGCAGAGATATTTTCAAAGTATTCGCAAACAGGTTTACCTTGTGGAAATTTGGGGAATCTAGCGCTGTTGCTACTGAGGTAAGGCTGCAAAAGTCTTCAAAGTCTCATAGCCAGTTACGGATGATGGCCTGTCCTTGGCCATTTAGTAGGGCCGCAGTCTGAGACCTTCAATGGCTTTTCGACATGGAGGCAACAGGTTGGCATAGCTGAGTCTTCATGTTTCTTTCTTTGTAGGGTTTAGGGTTTGAGGTCCGGGAGGTGCGTTTGGTCCAAACTGATCCTCCTGCAGAGGACTTGCCCACTCCCTCCCCTCTATCTCAACACCCACCCCTTTTCTTGAAATGCTTCTTCTAAGCTAAGTGTGGAGGCCCTATGAAAATTGAATCTTTATGGCTTTACAAGGTTTATACAGGGATTCAGGGCAATATAGATCTTTAAAAGATATGTTGAAACCCACCCCTAAGTCTTGCAAGGACACCAACCCATGCTGCTTGCTGTAGCTAGCCTGGCCTTCACGGCCCGGATGGCTTGGTGTTCGGAACCACTCAGGAAAGTAGGTCCTCACTTGGGGGTTGGTACCTAATATAGGGGGGAGTATACTACTTTGGAGAGTCTATATTGGGGTCCCCCTACTTTGGGAAACTCCCACTTGGCTGGATGAAGAAGCTGTCATTGCAGTTTTACGTACCGTACTCCTGTAAGCTGAGAGCTTGGCCGTTGCAATGGAGTCGCTCCATTGACAAGTCAAAAGCTCCATTTGCAAATCCATCTCCGTGTACCAGCACAGGAACCGATACGTCCCTCAATTCTTCATGTAGGGGGAGAGCTTGACCTGCGCAAGCATGCGGAGAACAGGCGTGAAGCTTGCACGGCCAGACAGAAGCAGTCAGCAGACTTTGGACACTGGTCATGTCACAGAATCCATGCTCGAAGGCTTCAACTGCCATGGCGGCAGGATGATTTCTCCAACCCTTACCCTATGTCTCGCCTATGCTTGAAGGCTTCACCTGCAAACGTAAGGCTCTGTAGGCCCAAACGGTGCAGCCGCACTTTTCTCCTGGGCATGCATGTATAGCGTGCCAAAGTCCCAAAATGGGATGTCGGGGGAGTGAATTCCACAATATTGCCTAGATCATCCTCACATATACCTCTACAGGAGCACCATCAATATACCCTCCTCCACCCCCCCCCTTCCAGCACCAGTGACGTACTGGTTCCTAGTAGGGTTTTCTCCTGGGCATGCATGTATAGCGTGCCAAAGTCCCAAAATGGGATGTCGGGGGAGTGAATTCCCACAATATTACTTAGATCATCATCACATATACCGTATCATATACTCCTATAGTAGCAACATCAATATGCCCTCCACCCCCCTTTCCAGCACCAGTAAGTCATAAGAAGCTCAAGGTCTCCACATTGAGCTCAACCTCGCCCCCTGTCTTCAAATCGGACCACTTGTCGCTTGCCACCTGAGGCGCGGTTTTGAGGGTTTTGGGGGTTCCGGGTTGGGGGCGACTGTAGCAAGGGTATAAAGGGTATGTTCCGGCTTAGGGATGTTAAGGGTTTACGTAGGGCCTATAGGGAGTTTCCGGGCTGCACAGCCCGCATACGTGTCTTTGCGCCAAGCATGTCCTTTCAATCTGGAATCTTGAACAACAGCTCAACAGCTCTGCGAGAAAGACCATGCATCCTCACAGCAACGTTGCCGGCTTCTGAAACCCTCTCACGGACGGCCTCAAAGAGGCGGAGGGCCAGCGACTCGAGGCAATCTGCACAAGGCTTTGCGATGCTTTCGACAGCTGGGTGTTGGAGCTTGGTGTGGTTGGGCTCGAGGGGGCTTGTAGGATATTCGTCAGAGGATCAAGGATCTGGGAATCCAGTTTAGGATTCATTTCGCTTATGCAGGGTGTGGGCTTAGAACCTGAAATTTAGGACCCGTTGGTTGCAATAAGAGTTCGGGGAAATTGCAAAGCACTGGAGGCATGAAAGGTGGTGCACACCCTCAATCCTTGCAGGCCCAAAACCCTGAAACCCTGCGCCTGCACCTATTGAATCTCAAAAGCCAGCAGCATCTAAGGCCTAGATCCTGGGCATCCTACCCCCCATGCTTAGGGTTTAGGGTTCAGGGTTGAGGGTTGAGGGTGTAGGGTTCAGGGTTTAGGGCTTCATGCAAATTCAACTGCAATTTGTTTTGAGATGAATGACTTCCGGAAGAAAGGCCAACCTGAAGGGAAATGCAATCTTACTCTACACTGGGGACCCAAGTACTGTTTCAGGACCAGGATACACCCACACCATGGGAAACTGTTCGCGTATCACAGCAACCTGTTCTGGATTTATAGTTTGAAAGAGCAAGCCAAAGCTCCTAAGACCAAACTAACCAATCCCTCTATGTTCCCCCTCTTCTGCAGCATGTGCAAATATGAGCCTTAAACCCTAAATCCTGTGTGATCCGCACACCGCCGCTTGAAAATGATGAA
The DNA here is from genome assembly GCA_905231905.1 of Symbiodinium pilosum. NCBI lineage: Eukaryota > Dinophyceae > Suessiales > Symbiodiniaceae > Symbiodinium > Symbiodinium pilosum. The sequence continues at coordinate 104,749 of CAJNIZ010045293.1, read as the reverse complement.
AAACCTTCCATCCTCTCTGACCCCTTGAACCAAACAGTGAAATCCCAAATCTCCAACCCCAAGCCCAAACCTTGAACCCTAAACCCGAAGCCTGAAGCTCTAGACCCCAGAACCCACCTCTAAAAACCCGAAACCCCATATCGTCCTAAACCTCACACACTGCTTCGCAAGGCCTGGGCGCAAGGTCTGGGCGGCGGCCACCACCAAGGGTGCCATCAGCGCTCCGCGGGTGAGCCAAAGGACATCAAAGTTGAAGCCCACCGCAGCCACTGAGAGGCCTGAGGAGTCAAGAGGGGTTGATTCATGTTTCATAAGAATGATAAGGGAAGTGGGGCTTAGCAACAATTTCAGAAGCACTCTAATTCAACAGGGGGGTTAGATAATCAGGAATGCTGCTGGTATTCAAAAAAGTCTATCAAGAACCCTCAACGGAGGCGTTGCCAGCAAGCCTTGGTACCAAGCGTACTCGGGATTAACCCGCACAAAATTCATGGGCTCAACTTCCCCGTTTCTGGTCACGCCGGTGATAGGGCTTTGCCCTAAGCCCTAAACCCTAAAGCCTAAACCCTATAGACCCTAAACCCATTGCTACCCTTGAGCACATAGGTTGCAACTGCTCATACGGCCCTAAACCCTAAACCTTAAACCCTAAACTTCAACCCTAAACTTAAACCCTAAACTGAGATGTGTGTGTTGGGACAGGTCCAAGATCTTGAATGAAGCCCAGGCCCAGGTCTTGTTGCCAAACTTGCCATCTTTGATATAAGGGATTTAGGGTTTAGGGTGTAGGTTGTAAGGAAAGGGGTTGCAAGTGGTATATGTGAGCTGTAGTCCAAACTCCCTGAAGGGGGGTTATATGGGGGAGTATTATGGGCCATAGCTCATATGTGGATACAAGTGCTATAGTATTTTGGGGTACATATTAGCAGCTTTTTGGCTTAGAGTTTTGCAATCTTCGGACGCCAAGAGTGGGTGATGCAGCGCGAAAGTATGATAAAGAGCTTGGGGGCAGCGGGCCAACAGGGCCATGTTCATTGCCACGGGGGGGTAGCTCGTTTGCAACAGGCGTGTATGAGGGTAGCAGCAGGTAGCCCTCCGAAGAACTAGCCTGAAAACCAACATGCTAATGTCCCAAAATTAGGGTACCCCAACACGGACCCCAATACACTATAGTCCTTATTATAAAGACCCCCAGAAAGATACTCTTAAATTGGGGAAACACCCACATTGGCCCTGGCCCACTCAAAAGGACAGCAATCTTTGAGGCGCCCCTATCGGGCTTGCATATTTGCTTGGGAGCAGCGGATCAACTGAACTTACTGGGAGTCAGCAGGGGATAAAGGAATAGATTATAGAGGGATTAACCAGGGATGATATTCCCTCATTCACTACTAACCACCAGTGAGCGAAAGCACTCTTAGCTTGCTGATCTGGACAGCACCCTTGAACGCAGCCAAGCTGCATAAAAAGCACAAGCATTGTAGGTCGTTGACCTCCAGGCTGCACTTAGGGTTTAGGGTTTAGGACTTAAGGTTCTCCAGCCTGAACAACATCTCCATGCTGCTCACAACATGTATGATATGATATGATATAGGTACTTCTCAAAATCAGAGTCCCGTTTTGATACCCTTGAATATTGGGTGCCGTAGTATGATCTGTAATCAATGGGGCCCATGGTTTTGAGAATAGCCTAGATGACCTTGAGGACAGTGCTGGCACCCTGGCCTGTCTCTGTCTGTACGGCTTGAGAGCGCCGAGCACGATGCCGGTCCCCACGGTGAAGCCCAAGAGGTACAGGATTTGGAACATCTTGGACTCCTTTGATGCCCCCTGATAAAGGAATATATCCTAAATTAAATGGTATGAGGATCCTAAGACCATTTAATCTAAGGTATATGCCTTAACTAAGGGGTATTGGGCTCTCTGGATTTGGAACATCTTGGACTCCTTTGGTCCCAAGAAGGGGCCATGGAAAACTCTTCAAGTTCGTCGAGTACAGCGCGTTCACAACGACACCTTCGAAACTCCTACCTGCTGAGAGGTGCCTAAACCCTAAATCCTAAACCCTAAATCCTAAACCCTAAATCCTAAACCTAAGTCCTAAACCCTAAATCCTAAATCCTAAACCCTAAACCCTAAACCCAGGTTTCATAAATCCTAAACCCTAAACCCTAAACCCAGGTGTCAATTAAACCCTACAGCAGCTAGCGCGGCTTGGGTGCTGCAACGGGAACCGCGACAATGCCCACAACCACGAGCTTCAGCACAACTTCAACCCAAACGCTCCGGCAACTCGCCTCGGAACTTCTTCTCTTGGCGAGAAGGTGATCAAAACGAGACTATCTGACATGAGAAACCTCAGACCACCCTACTGCCTGATTGCACTAGTGATAGTGATAGTTGGGAACCCATCTGCAGGTCGGAGAGGGATGGGGCGTCTTTGTCTATGCCTCATGCATACCTCCAGACACTGCCGCCGAAAATCTACGATTACAGGCCTCAAGGATTAGGATGGGGTGTAGGGTACATGTGATACTGTACTATCAAGGCGGAGGGCTATCAAAGCCAAATCTCGCGCGAGTCATTCGCATGGTCCAAAGCAAAGATGTCGACGGTTGTGTTTTTGTGCGTGGATATAAACATGCGCTACCCACAGCTTGAGGTCAAAATCAACATTGGGAACTTCTCTGAAAGTATTACAATCCCCGAGGCCCATGGTAACGACGCTGGAAAAGACAAATCTCTTCAACATAGCCCTGGAGCCACAGCACCCTGCTTGCTTGAAACTCCTCCAACAAATCAAGACAGTTCTCTGTCTCAAACTAGGCCTTCCCAACATACATCCCCCAAAGTAATGAGCTCCATGCACAGCAGTATGGGCATCTGTTCAAGAAACTAAGGATCCCAGTGCGGAAGATACAATACATCCCAATACTGCAAGGACCCCAAACAGCGGCGATCAACGTCGTGACTCCTGTGCAAATCTGTTGCTGCACGGGCTTCAGGGGTTGATGTTAAGCTTTAGGCTTCTCGGAACGATCCACCCCAGTACGGTAATCCTGGCTACAAGTACACCGAACTTTCAGAGCTTGCCAAAAAAATGCAGCTAGCTCCCAACATGCCTTCTACAATTGAAACAACTTACTTCAGGCGAGAACCCTACCTACATGTTGCCTGCCCGCGCCTATTCGACTCCGCAAGCATAAATTTTGCGTGTTCCATGAAGCATCAGAGCCCAGGTGCGTATTTGAAGAATAGCTCCTTTCCACCAGCCAAGACTCCTCAGCCGCGGGGCAAAAACGTTCCTTGCGCACTCCCCAAGCGAAAGACCTCATAGGGATCTGAGGCTATATCCTGCATAATTGGTAGTTTCGCTAAACAGGGGTACCCCAATATACGCCCCAAAAAATATAGCCCGTATTCTGGGGACCCTCCAAAAAAGGGAAACCTCAAATTAGGAATTCAGTGAGTCGCAGTTACGCGAGCTGTCCCAGAGAACGGCTGGGACAGGTACAAGATGGAAACTTCTTTCATGGAATGTCGCTGTTGTCGTTCATGCATCCAGTGCCCCTTCCCCGGTCCCCACATGATGAATCCTGCTGTTGGCACCTCACAACCATTCGAAAGAAGCAACCGAACATGTGACGAAGTTGTAGCACACCTGTCACACCGCAGGTGTCTGTATGCTTATCTAGCCGAGCAACTGTCGGACAACGCCGCTTCTTCGATGGTGCAACGCTCTTTCAGCATCCTGGACAGGCAAAGGCAGCACGAAAGAGTAGCGTAAACGAACATAGTAACAAAAGTTCAATCAGGACGTGTAAATGATGATGGCTGAATCCTGAGAAAGAAGGACCCCGAAATGAGAATGTCCGCTAATGTTGACTTCACATCTACCCACAAGTACCAAATCCCAATACCGGAACACAATAATATTTCTACGCACAATTATACGGTTCTCGGAAACATTAAATTTCTTAGGGCCTTAGGGACGATGATCTTAATCATCTTTAATTAACTCTATATAACTTGTCCAACGTGCATTCTTACTTCAGGGCCCCCCGAAATGGAGATAGGTCAATCTGTGGGGGATTATTAATGCAAATAAGGCTTCTGTATGCTCGAGGATTCGGAAGGCGATGTAGAAGTGTCCGCGTCTACCATTGCTATCTCTATATGCACCAAAAAAAAAACATCTTGCTGGCACGTGCTGGCCCAAATTTCCTGAGGGCGACGCGAAGAAATGATGGAACCGCTATAAACTCAAACAGGATGGAACAGAGTGCCTGCTCCCTGGTGGCCATGGAGGCCGAAGAAACTTGGGTCGCGTCAATGTGTCCAGCATAACATAACGGTCACGATATGTGGACTTGTCAAATAACTCAGTTTCGCACACTCCCTTATGAAGGAATGGATCCTTTCCCTCCTATAAATCTCTCAGTCAGAACCCCCCGAATCTCTGGAATTGAATTGCCATGCATGTTCAAATACCTGTTGCACCAAGACACAATATCTGTTACTATCTCGTTTTGTCGTACTTCAGTTGGGCCATTTATTTCTTTGCAACAAAGTGGCATTGAGACACGCGCACATTGATGGCCTTGTCTTGAGGGAACGTCAGCTTTACAGACTGTAAGCAAATGATTTCTTTGGAATTATGACTGACGTTAACTGTTAGACATGTTTCAAGAGACGGAACTTCACTCCATCGCTCAAATATTGCGGGGTATCTCTCAGGTGCGCAAAATTGAAGAGTTTCCGATATTCGATATTCCCCCAGCCACGAATTTTTGGAGGGGAAGTAGGCTTTGGGCTTTGGGGTTCATGGTTTAGGGTTCAGGATTTCGATTCAGATTCTGAATCTTAGAGTACAGGGTTTTGGCCTGTATGGCTTTGGGGTTAGGGTGGGGGAACTGCGAGAACGTTCCCAACCCTTCGTCCTGGTGATTCCTTGCCACCGTCGAAGGTCTGCATCTGCTTTGTTGTCCAGGGCCCTGGATAGGACGTCATCTGCCTGAGAACACCACGTGAGCTACAGTCAGTCTTTCCTACATAATCCCATGGGGTGTGTATACACATAGGGTTTGGGGTTTTAGGGAATATTTCCCACAGAACTTACCAGACATGATATTTTCATGGTAACACCACAGAGGAAATGGCTGGGCTCTGCCTGCACAGCTTGGGAGGGGGGTTCCCCAAAAAATGGGGATCCCTTTTCGGGATTCGGTATTAGAAGGAGAACTGTATCTTGGCCAGAAAAAGCGGAGCCCCAATTTGTTGCATGCTCCCAGATTGCTAGGGACAGCACAGCAGCCTACAAGCCTAGACCCGAAACCCTTAACCTAAACAGCAACAAGTGTCAAAGTGCGAGCATGCTTCAGTCAGGCGTTAGGGTTTTTCAAAGCTGTCAAGGGGTCTGAGCGCTGTACTTAAGCCTGACTCGATGAATCTATAACAATTTGCTTGGCAATCTTAGTAGTTTGCTGTTGTCTCCTTATTGTCTGAAGGCCTCAATGATGTCTATCTCATGAAAAGAATGCGCAATCCCGGGCCATAAACCCCAAATCCTGCACACGCAGCGGCCCGGCGGGCTAGAAGATTCACATAAATATGCACTCACTACCGCCATATGAGGATAGAGACGCCAGGCTTTTTAACGTTTATATAGGGTAATACAGGAATTTCATAGGGTCATTAGTTGTATGGGGATAATGGGTAATAGAGGGGTTAGCTGTAGGGCTATGTAGGAATGAGGTATAGGGTTATATAGAAAGCCAGATTTCAAACAAAATCCGGCCACAAAATGCTTGTAAACTCCACGTGGGGCACCTTGAAAACCAAACACGCTTGGTTGTTAAGGACAATCGAAAACCATTCAACATGATAATAAATGATAACATGGTAGGTTCCAGAACAGAAGCTAGGGTTCACCCAACACCCAAAGTATACCACGGTCCCTTGTACAAAGACCCCCCAGACAAGGGCCCCGTGTTACTGGAAACCTCAATGTCTCTCAGACTCGATACCTACCATAATCGCTTGCCTCAAATGTTAAACACACACCCATCCCCAAAAGATCCAGGTTCTCTGTAGACATATACACATATTGGAAACCACATTGAAGAGTTGTGTTTACGTCTGCTAACCTAATGTTGGGGGAGGGGATTACATGCAATGCTGCCGCAAGCCCCGGGGACCCTTGCAGGCTGCCAGGCGGCGTCAAACTCCACTTCGTGACTGGAACTGCGTCCGACGCCAGGCTGCAGCACCCTGAGGGGTGAAAAAACAGAGGGAGAGGTGTTTCAGAACAAAGTCCTTCTTCCTCACCACAGCAGCACTGGCGGCCACATAAGCAGCTCTATTCGTGTCATAACCATAATCACCGGCGTGAACGCGGCATGCTCATGCAAGTGTCTGAAGGGCGAGGCTGAAGGTGACTTTAGGTGCTGAAGTCGGACGAGCAGCAGGCACCCGTTTGCCCACTTCATCCGGACTGGCCCACGGAAAAAGACGGCACAATAGGCGACAGCCGCTGCCAACTGAGGTTGAGAGTTCACCTCCATCGAATCCTGCAAGTTGACAAACAAAAAGAGGCTTGTCTTTGGTAAGATCAGCAGAACTTTCGCGTGCACTGCCGTGATCTTACGTCCTTCGTGTTGGCTTTCAGCGGGGCCATCCGGAGTGATGTGGTCTCCCCATCTATAGTTGATAGGTGAGCCGCGCATCTGGTGGGCGCAAGGCTCCGCTCTTGTTTGGCCATCAAAATGACCAAGCATGCTGGGATGAAGATCCCATAGCCAACCGCGCATCCTTGACCAATCCAATCAACCTCGGCCACCGGCAGCAGGGCACTGCTAGCATGCACAACAGCCAAACACCATGCAGCCTTGACTTTGCACTCCCATCAGAATGCACGGGAGCTTATGATGAGAGATTGATGTAAGTACATCCACCTGAGGCTGCAGCCCATTTTGCCTCCGAACACTTGAGGTGTGGCAGGAGGGCACGGAACGAAAAGCCCTCCAAAGGCTCTCCGCCTGTGCTGGCTGCTCAAGCAAGGGCACCCTTCTGACGGCGTATCAGTCTCGCTGATATAGAAGCCTGAGAATTACAAATGTCATTCCCTTAGATTTCTGATCTCAGCATAGTGCTCCATGTTCCAAAGCACTGTCTCCATGCTGGTCCGGTAGAATCCCTGTAGCAACCAATGTGCCATCCCAAGCTCATGAATCTTTAGCCCCAACTTTGAAGAAATTGACATGGACTCAGGCCCTCCGAAGGGCCCAAACAGGCACTCCCAAAAATCCCTTCGGCCCAAATTGCCGGCCTCCGTCCAGCTCCTGACAGCGCAGAAGCGCCGCAGCACTCGAAGCACCGCCGATGAAGGCCAAGGACAAGACTTGCAGAGCTGTGCTGACACCTGATAAGCTTGCCCAAATTAGGTTGGTGGTATCTTCATCCGTTATAGCTACTTCTACGATACCTTTCCCACTACCACTGCTTCTACAGCAGCAAGCCAGGTGCGCCTCGGCCTCTCTGGGCAGCTTCTAGAAGAGCGCAGGGAGCCAAAAGCAACAGTGGCACCGTTGGCCCCAGCAGCGCGCACGCTGTGCGTGCACTCCTTGCCATAGTTTGGGAAATACAAGAAGGGTTGAGATCCTACCTGATGTGGAATCCTACCCAGCCTGGATCCTAGCGTGTGTTCTATCTTCCATGTTACGCTGATGGGCCACATCTGCATCACGACTTACATCATGTCGCACACAAAGGTAAGAACAACAACTTGGGCACGGATAAAGAAACCCACTGGTGCTTCAAATGGCAGTGCGTGAACGCTGATGCCCTCGTGGCCTGCCGTACGAGCACTCCAGGCTCAAGGCATCCCGCACACCGCTTGCTGTCAACTGCAGCCATTGCGCGAATTCCTCCAGGGACGCCAATGACTGCTCTTGTTTCCCTATGCCCTAGGCCCAGGGCTCCCCCTGCTCAGTTCACACAAGCGCCTGGTCGAATGTCTGTGAGGTAGAGTCGCCGGCGCTCTTCTGGCTCAAGGCTGCAAGAACGCCCCAAAGCTGGGCGAACTGCAGCAGCACAGGGCTCTGAGACAGCAGCAGCGGCCCCAAGGCCTCGGGTTCACACCCTCACTCCTAATTCTCTAGCTGGGTCCTGCGGCCAAATTTGACTGTACTGCATTCCCTCACAATGCAAGTTTGGGTAGTCTTAAAGAGAGACCGCCTGCGGACTCCCCCTCAAGCTGATGCCCAGACACCACGCGAGCCGTGGGAGTTGCCTCTGCTGCTGCAGTGGCTGCGGCACCTCCTCTTTGGGTCCTTCATGCGGCTACTGAGAACTCGCTCAGAGAAAGGACAGTGTTCCAGACATTGCGTGATCAACCGTGCTTGAAGGTCCAGCCCCATGCCATCTCCTCCATGCAAAGAAGGCGGACCCTGCAGCCGCCAAGATCACCGCAGCAAGGACGGCCGGCCAACGTGCGGCTTCATAGCCTTCCTGGCACTTTTCGCAGCGACGGCCATAGCTGCGATATGTCTCCGAGCACGTAACGCAGAGCGGTCCCTCATAACCTCAGCACTGAGCATAAGAAAATGCAGCAATTCCTCCGGGCGCAAATCCAACCAATGTCAAACGGTCGTCAGATACCGTTAAGCTGCAACTCAAACACTGCCAACAGTACAAGAGTTAACATTGCCCCTCTGAACCACAAGGCACATGACATGTACAGCTCAGCCATTAGGGAGATGCTGCTCCTCAACAATACTGTGCCCCCTTGCAGGTAGGTATTCTCCTGCATCATCATCTGCTCGCGAAACATGCAAAAAGCTGTGGGTGGCCGCGCCCCACATTGGCTTGAAAACAGCTCCACACTGAGCACTACAAACAACAACAATCAACAGATTTGTGTTCATGTTGCTAATACTAATAATACTACTAGTACTATTCATGTCGAACCCCTTTCAGTTTAGGGGCTCGGAATACTAAAATTGTCGTCCGTACAATTATTCAGAATCTGCTATTGTTTGGGGGGTTCGGAAAATTGAATATTTCAGTGCCAACATACAAAAATTTCAGGGTTTTTACCTAAGTCAGGTTTGCCTTCGAGGCCTCAAATGATTTTAATTCTAGAGCTCTAGCACCAGATCCTTTAAAAGGGACTTTAATGGGAACCCCAAACAAGGAACCACAAGAATATAGTAGGAACATAATAGAATTTCAGGACCTTGGTAAGTATATTCCTATTATATTCGTACTATATTCTTGGGGTTCCCTGTTTGGGGTTCCCCTTAAAGTCCCTTTATCATTCACCTATCAGGCCTGATATTAGAAAACCCGTAAACTCAGAGCAACCAGATCCATATCAACCGCTTTTTCGGGAAAGCGTAAGGTCCGTCAGTTCTTGTGTGGGATAATCCAGCAAAGGCCCGGATCCTGAATAAGGAATTGTTTTAGGGGTTTGGAATAAATAAAGCCCTTCTCAGAGCTCCAGCCGGCCAAACTTTCCGAATTTTGCATATTTCCCATGTAATTTAAAAGGCCCAAGGCCTCAAAGAATAAAGGATTTTAGTTCCATATACTTCAATTCAGAAGGCCCAAGGCCTCAAAGAATGTAAGTTTAAAAGGCCGAAGGCCTCAATGAATAAGGTATCTTAACTAAATTCTTTTACATGTATAATTAAGGCCCAAGGCCTGAAACGATAAAGGATGGTTATCAACTTTATTCAAAAGGCCCAGAGCCTTTCGCTTTCAGGCCAAATACTAGCAAATGCATGAATTCGCGAAAGCCGTGAAATCTGGTTTTAATGGGTTAAATTAGATTTTGATTGCACGAAATGAACTTTTTTATCAGTTTTGCATAGGTTTCCAGTGGCTTTAATAAAGTGTTAAGTAGATTTGAATACGAACACTATATTTGAAAAAGAGTACCAGCTTCAAGGCTGCTACCGGGGTTCATGGCTTTATCGATTTTATTGTGTGGCAACTTTTGGGGTGGCTGATCATGAAAGAGCAACGCAAATTGTTTGGGGGGGGGGGCCTTTGTTAAAGGGGGTTCCACATTACCACCACCACCACCACCACCACCACCACCACCACCACCACCACCACCACCACCACCACTATTCCTACTTCTCATAGCATTAAGTTTCTTACCACAGTGCATTAAGTTTCTTACCACAGCTGAGCAGCCTTGCGCGCACCCGAGCTCTGAAGCGTCTGCGGATTGATTACAGCGCCCTTCTGCAGGATCCGGGCACCTGCAGTACAAGCTCGCAAAACTCTCGATGATGCCACGATGGACTTCAACTATACGATGCTCAAATACTCAATGCTGTACGGCCCACAAACACAAAACCGCCAGCGACCCGAAGTCAAGCGCTAGTTAGCCAAACTGAGTAGTCAGATGTGAAAAACGGCGCTGATGGTCTGCAAGCCACTTCACGGCTTTTGGTGCGTGTGCGTAGAGGCGAGCATGTCCAGGACTCGGCGGTGCCAATGTGGCCACATTCCCAGGATATCCACAGTCCTGCAACAAAAGCAACCCCGAACCACCACGAGTATCTAATATCATATCTCTGAAAGCGCAGGTAGTTTGGTGGCCCCACACTGTTGGGATTTCCTCTATCCCACGTATGGCTACAGCATTCCGGAGAAGCAGCACCAGGAAGGGAGCAAGTCTAAGCAGGGAATTAAGTTCTGCTGGGCTGAGCATACAGGGCCCACCACCCTGTAATCCCATACCATTACGCAAGCAAAAACATGCGGAAGATTGTCTTCGGTCCAGATTCAGATCGTTGCAGTTCAGGCACTGTTTGTCATGGAAAGCCTTCTCTGCATCGCACACGCAGGAGTTGTCGTGAATCCTCCGCAACGTAAACGTTAAAGGCTGAAGCTGAAGCAGGGATTCTTGGCAGCGGCCGATCAGCCGGCCTGACCTCTGCTAGAGTCTATACTATCAGCTCTGTCATGCTGATGAGAAGGAATTCGCTAAACAACTGTAGAGTTGACGGGGTCCTGCCGATCTCGCACTGGCAGCCCTGCAGAGATGCTGCACCAGAATCCGGGGTGACACTGCCCTCCGGGCACAGCTTGCACTGCGTTTGATTGAACTCGTCGCTGTAGTGGTCTTTGCTGCAGGGCTTGCAATCCACCCCGGATCCGTGCCAGCCCGGCTGGCACCCACAAAGAGTAGATGGAAGAAACCGGGCCGGGGTCACTTGCAGCAGAGCGCTCTGAAGGCCGTAGCACGAGAAACCACCTTTGGCATCTGTGATGGTGCGCCCATCCGTGCGGCTCAGAGCCTTTGTTGCCAACAGCTTTCTGGCCTCGCTGACATTCGTAAGGGCAACGTCAGTGAGGTCTAGGCGGATGCCGTTCTGCAGTGCTGCACGAAGAAGGCCACGCGTAATGTCCACGTTCGCATTGCCTGCTAGAGACAGCAAGCTTTGTGCGTTGAGCCCTTCGACTCGTTGGATCCTGTTGCGGCTCAGGTCCAAGACCTGGAGCGAGTTTGAGAGAGGGGTTCTGTACTTGCCGTAACGGCCGCCGTCAACTTCCACCAGGCTTAAATCCCCCAAGTCTGGGAGCGCACCCGAGAGGTTGCTGCTTCGCGCCGAGATCTTGGCTAGCGCCTTGGAGGCGGCAAGCACCCCAAGGAGGTCCCTGACCTTGCCGTCTATGGGGCAGCCAGAGACCTTTGCTGCTATCCGACTTCTGGGGTAGAGGCCTAGCGCGTTGCGCCGACAGGTGTTAACAACAGCTGTGACATGATGGAAGCCAGGTTACGTCCAGCTCTACCAGGGCCGGCAGCAGCGTCTTGTCCGACGTGGTCCACAGGTGCTTGAGGTCTGCCAGGTGCTCGCCACGAGGTAAAAAACGGGCTTTGCTATCCTGAGCAAAACAAAGCAATCCAGCAACTCAACTAGTGCAAAGCATGACCGCGCCACCATCGCCACCAAGGCCCAACACCGAGGCCCAGGCCGCAAGGTCTAAGTACCGGAGGTGCCGCAGCTTCCCGCGCCACGAAGACGTCAGACTTCCGGTCAATCTTGTGGAAGACAGCCGAGCCGTTTCCAACTCTGCGAGATCTGTCAGGTCGTCCAGGGCCCCTTCAACTCCTGTGTGCTCAAGGTGCAACTCCTGCAGCTTTCTCATCGCCTTGCATACAGAGAGACAAAGCTAAGCTCAGCCAGTCCAAGAAGAGCGTGACTTAGTCACTGACTAGCTGTGACTAGCTAGCATCGAAATGCATCGAAACAGCATGGCGCCACACCGGATCACATGCTGAGGCCTGAACATGTCAAGCAACAACCCGGCCTTCAGAGGTTTCAAACTTCCCGGCACACGCGGTGTCATGTCACCTGTGATGACAGTATTGGAAAGCCAGAGCTTTCGCATGCTTGTCAAGTTGACCAGCGGCTCGAGGCTTCCCGCAACACGGGTGTTACTCAAAGAGAGATGTTGCACTTGCACCATCGAACTCAGCGGCATCATGTCACCTGTGATGGCAGTATT
>CAJNIZ010045293.1:55979-80434 GCA_905231905.1 Symbiodinium pilosum | reverse complement strand
CTTATTCGGTGGATCATGGGGGGGGGGGGTGAGTATATATATATATACATAGATAGATAGATAGATAGATAGGGTTTAGGGTTTAGGATGTGTATAAAGTTTATATAGGACTTACATAGACTTACATTTTTTATAAGGTTTATTCACATTTGATAGGGATCATGGAAAAGAACATGGAAGCTAGTTTTCACAGTTTAGGGTGCCAGACGGATCAAGGTGTCGTGTTCTGGGTTTAAGGCAAGTTTACACAGGTTGGTCTCTTTGAATTGGGCCGCTGCTCTATGGCGAAAAAACATATATTGGCACATCTCTCTCTCTCTCTTTATATATATATTTGCACTCACATATCGATCCTCATGGTGTTTTGGGGGCTATAGTCCGTACTCATGATTTAAGGGGGTGCAACATGGACAAATCCTGAAAATCATGCTGCTGGGTCTTTGGATCACTTCCAGGCTTTTCCTTGGAGCACTTATGTACTTGAGCCTTGACAGTTACTCTGGAAAATGAGGAACTTTGACAAACCTTGTAAAGAGGAAAAGCAAGAGGAGGGGGAAAAAACAACTTAGAGTAGGAGCGATGGCAAAACTAATGAAGTTCATGTAACAACTTCAGAAACTAGTGATTCCACAGTGGTTTGCTACGAGTTTAGGGGCTTTTCCGTATGTGCAGAGAAATCCTTGCACGCAAGATCTGTAAGGGGTAGAACAGTGATTCGGAAGTCATGTTTAAGACGTTAGATCCTAGCTAAACCCCGTAAACCCTAAACCGCACCTTAGATGAGCAACGAGGTTTCAGAATCAGCTCTCTCATTTTCATTTTGCGATCAGCAAAAAGCTTTTCAAACGAATGACTCCGAAGCTGTTAGTAAAAGCGGGCCCAAGTATTGGGTGGTGCTCAGGGCATGCTGGAACTTAGGGGTCCCGTTGTCGGGCTGAACTGCATTCGGGAAAATATTTTTGAGGGGCATATGGCAGGGAACCCACTGTTGGAACACTTTTTTCTGCCCACGTTCTGTCCACACGTGTAGTTGATTCTCTCAGTCCTGATACGTTTACGAGGCCTGGACCTAACATACAACACATGTGAGGTTGGATTTTACAATGTTTTTTCGTGAGGGTATGAGGTTTTTTTGTTTTATACGAGACGCTCTCTTTGATGTGTTTCGACCGCTGCTGAAAGAGTTTCAGCCCATTGTTTGAGGACTCTCTTCAATGCATTTTGGTTTGGGGCCCTTAACTGAATCCAGACCATCCCCTCTACAGTAATCCCCAGGGCTCTCAGTAACATGGGCGCCCCATTGAGGACGCCCATGTTCAATTTTCTGGGTGCCATTTCTAGGGGTGGATGTCTACTTATTAAATCGGCTCAGCACCATTGATGAGTTAATATTTTTTGGCATCCGCTGTGGGGGCGTGCAAACTTGAATCCTCCCATACAAACCTGGACCCTTCGACAGATGGCACGGGCCTCGGTCAAGCGCGAGACCACGGCCAGGTCCTACATCCAACCAGCCGCTGGGGCTCTTTGAAGTTTTGGGGTTTGGAGTTTATTCAGGGAATTTTGCATTGTTAGGCTTGTACGCGTTTCGGTCAAGGGATCATAGTATACCACCCGAAATGAAACTAGAGGATCGCAACTACACATGAGGCCGGGAGCTAGCGAGAAGGCTCTACTAACTTTCTTCCTTCCTACCTAGCTAATTATTTTTATCTAGCCACAGTAGGAAAAAAGGCGTCGGAATTCTGGCTTCGGCTTCGCGGTATCATGCATCATAAGGGACTCCCCACGTACCCAGGCGGGCCTTAGCTAAATTCTCGAAGTATCTTTTGTTCAGCTGTTCGCTGGGTTCCTTATATGCACATGCAGGTAGGATATCCGCAAGTAAGTCGTCGAGGTAGATGGCGGAGTACATGGGGATATCCCTAAAGTCAGTAGAATACAGGTCCATACAGTGGAGTTCCAGATATAATACAGGTCCTTATATAATTTCCATTTTCTGGAAGCAGTAGCTTAGGCCAAGTCCGACGACGTGGTTGCATTCTTTGTTGCTCACATGTGTCATAAGAGTGATGAGCCGAGCTCCACACAGTAATCTCGATTGCAGTGGCATGTTTTGGTAAATGTCAAATCGGAATAGCTCTTATAGCAGATGAGGACCACCAGCAGACCCATGTTCTTTGAGACACGCTCATGCGGCTGTGTCTCCAAATCTCGATTCCTGATAGGGACGCGCACCACCCTGCCCTCCACACACGTCAGGGCACTAAACAGGTCCAATTCCGAGAAACTTCCAGATATTCATCTAAGCTGGGACCATTCATGGGCCTAAACCCTAAACCGTAATCCTCGCTTAAGTTGTTAAGATCTGACCCTAGCCTAACTCCTAAACTAGGTGGCGCTTTGGGCTGCTAAACAATTTCCCCTATTGTATAAGGGAAGCTGCTCGTACACAATTTTGGGACCTTTAAAGTGCACCCGGCCTAAACTCCTTAAAGCGGTTTATATCGGGGATTCTATCGGGGACTGTTATAGGGGTTATTAAGGGGGATACTAGGAGCTTAGACAAAGGCTCATGTCCAGACCGCAGGGGTACCCCTATCCCCTAAACCCTATCCCCTAAACCCCTAAACCCTACACCCTAAAACCCTAAAACCCTAAACCCTAAATAAGCCTAAACCCTAAAACCCTAAACCCTAAACCCTTTCCCTGGAGCCGAGGAGCTGGTGATCCACACGGGCAAAACGCCGAAGAGTTCGCCCAAGCATGCGACGTAATTGGGAGTTTCCAAAGCTTAGGGGTCCCCAGTGAAGAGTTCCCGCAATTCTTCGGGTTTTAGGGCCCAAATCCTACAAACATAATCGAATGGTATTTGGGCCCTGAAGCCCTACGATTTGGGTCCTTGGACCCTCAGGGTTAGGGTAGTGTTGGAAATTAGAGGGAATCACATGGTGACCCCTAGTTTTGGGATCCCAGGAGCATGGGCCAGGGAACGGTGGGTGCGCTTCAGACTGGGAGCCTGTTGCTTTTTTCAAGAAATGGCCACAGGCCGCCCAGGTATTCACATGTGCTAGAATTTGAGAAGAACTTAAAGGGGGATTATATAGGGGACTGTTATGGGGGTTATTGAGGTGGACACTAGGAGTTTGGACTGTAGCTCTTCTTGGGCAGGGTTTAGGGTGTAGGGAGACATACTGTGCCACCTCCCCTACGCAAAAGCCATAACAAGACATAGCAAACGCACCATGGACTCACCTAGCAGCCCTTTGGAGGCTGGACAATTTGTTTCTGAGGACATGTTTACAGGGCTCCCAGCTGAAGGCCCCCCCCCCAGTTCATGAAGACCTTACTTAAAGGGTCCAAGGCTCAAATAGATTATATTCCCAGGTGTAGGGTTTAGGTAGAGGAGCCCGTTGAGGCCCAACTGAGTGACAGATGAGCTATAGTCTAAACTCCTAGTATCCCCCTGAACAACCCCCGCAATACTCCCCTATATAACCTGCTTTTAAGGAGTCTAGACTATAGCTCATATAGATGCTTGGACCCTTAAGGACAGATTGGCAGGGATAGCCGGATAGCTCATCACATCGCAACAGCCGACTGGCGTGCTGCACAGTCAGAGACCACTATGGGCTATTAGACCCTAAAATTCCCCATTAGGACCCTATTAAGGGTGTAGGGTTTAGGGGTTTAGGGGTTTAGGGGTTTAGGGGTTTAGGGGTTTAGGGTTTGGGGACCCTATTAAGGGTAGATTGAGGTACCCTTAAGGTCTAATAGCCCATAGTGGGAATCGAAAAAATCGTCAGCGTAGCGTCGGGCAGTTCAAGCTACACCAAGGCTCCGCAATAGTAGTTCTGCTTCGGACTTTCTATGCTTGAAACTCGTTTGCAATGGGTTAAACTATACCACCCAAAAGGAAGCACACATGAGTTCAGAGTATATCCTGCGCGCTTGCGACTTAACTTGCGCTCCTGATCTTCGCCTCCAAGCCGCCCATTCCCAGCAAAATTCCCCATTGAGGACATCTGGCACGACCGAAAATCTCCCATGTACTTTAAGTGGACCCCCCACCATGCAATAGTGATTGCAAGGGATTATAAGGATTACATTAGGGCCCTATTAATTTCCTAGTATACCACTATTACAGGGTGGAGGGTCCTCCTAAAATATACTGCCATTCCTACATAATGGATCCTCGACCCACTGGAATCAAGTAAAGACATCAAAACATCACGTACCAGACCTTTTTCATGGGCAATTCTTGCACTGTTTTTTCTAGGTATTGTAGACCCCTAACTAGTAAAGCTCATCCCCTTGAGGGCCTTAATATCCGGATCCCTATTATGATCCCCATTAAGGGGAGGGGGCTATTAATCAGGGGTCTACATTAGGTCGGTAAGATGGTGCAAGACATCGCAGTTGTAGTGCTCAAGGCATTGGGGTACGTCACTGGGTCCGACAAGTTCGGAGAAGAAAAGCACATAGTTGCCAGCCCTGCCTGTAAAGAACAACTCTTTGAGGAACAGAGGGGGCACCTTACGAGCGAGTCTGGGCGAGCTCTTGAAGTGCAGAACTTCAGGGCGCTAAACGTGATTCGTAACAGGTATCCTTAGGGATCCAAATAGCCCAATGTAGGTAATATTTACAGACTTTAGGGCCCAATGTAGGTAATATTTGTGTACATGGATCCCTAGGATATTGCATGAAGATCTGAAACGCATACGGAAGGGTACCGCCCTCGCCTGACTGGCTAGTTTATCCCTAATCCCCTCCCCCTTTTGAATCCCTCCCCCCAGCAAGAGATATCCCCCCATATATTGCCACTACATTAACAGGGGTGGGGGTTATGGGGGTATGCTGCCCTGGCCGAATTGACGGGCAACAATGTGAGTTTCAGTTGTCCACTTTCAGCTCAGCATTCGATGCTTTTCGCATCAGGCTCATCGACCCTGAACCCGAAACTCTAACCCTGAACGCTATTAGGGGTCTCAGATACCAAAGATACCAAGACCCATTCAGATTACTACACTTAGGGCCGTTGTACATCTGGGTACTTGAACCTTTACAAGGCTTCCTATCCAAACCTAACAGAAATGCACGGCGCCCGCGCTCATACACCAGGACCCTCCTTGTATTGTTTAATCGGGGTATGTAGTCCCTCTTTGTGGGTATCTAGGGTAGAATTGAGGGTAGAAGGAGTGTCTGGACAAACAGGCGTTAGTTGGTCAAAAAAGACCTTGATGCAGACCTGACATCTGTTGATTTGGGGGTTCCTTTGACTAGGGGCCCCGATATAAACACCCCTTTTATAGGGACGCCCAAAAAACAGGGGCCCCCCAAGTTTTGACAACCACCATACACATTAGGTCAGAACTGCCTAGTGGGGACTTCTTACAGTTGTGACGCCACGTCTTGCGTGTATACCCCTATCTCTCGAGGGCACACAGTGGTGGTGATGGTGGTGATGCGGGGGTTTTCGTTGATTAGGTTACAGCCTGGATCAGCCTGGGCAGCTGCGATGTGGAGGTTTGCTTGGCAAATCTCAAGTTGCGAGGTCCTCTGTAAGGATCTGGTCCCCAGAAAAAGTGCATCTTTAGCCAGGACAGAGCATACGCAGAGGATCCACAGTGCGAGATGCACCCAATTAGCGGTGCACGACCATCATTCTCCTAGCATCGTTTGTGTTGGGCGGCAAAACGACACAAGGTGCAGGAATGCAGGCTTAACATGTCCAATGCAGAACCGTCATGCGCACCCTGACAATCCTCTGACCTTCCCTCCTTATCCCCTCTTTCCCCGCAGCGCGAAATAGCAGGCTCTGGAAAGCAACCTACCTACACGAAGATTGCCCATGTCTTCTGGTGGTCTGAAAGTTAGGCATGCAAAGCTCTGCAAGCTTCTATGCAGGCATTAAGAAATTCCAAGCACGGGTCTCGCTTTTCTTGTGTAGCTTTGTTTATTGCTCTCACTGAACCAGATCAAGGACTATCCCCTGACGCTTCGATGATGGTGGTTGTAGTGAGGATGACGATGGCAATGCTCATGGTCCTGCTGCGAATTAGATGATGCTCGTTGGCGCGCTGGTGACCGTGATGACGATGGTGATATGGTGATGATGATGATGATGATGATGATGATTATGATGACGCGGAAATGCCAATGTTCTTGTTGATGCTAGTACTGCAGTGGAAGAAGAGTAAGCATAATATCCTGCTGGTGGTGATGCTGACGACTACGATGATGGGGTTGGTGCTGCTGCTGCTGCTGCTGTTGCTGCTGCTGATGGTGATGCTGATTTCTTAAAATTGAATAAGACGAAACACAGGTGACTGAACAACAACTCTGACCAGCGAGCCAGGCTCTTCAAAATGCATGCATCGCAACCAGACAGCCTTATGCAAAACTGGCAATACTATTGAAACGAACCTTCCATTACGTGACTTATCTTGCAAAAAGTGACCGTGCAAAGCTAGAAACGACGTGTTAGTTGCAAGAAGTTCTGTAATTTTCTGGACAGTGGTCACGTAATAGCTTGAGTAGTGAAAGTGATCGTATGGCCACATTCAACGGTAAAAGTAGGGAGTCGGAAAGTAGCGGTCGTACCGGTCGCACTACTTTGCTATCCCTAAGGGGCCAAGGACGCCAAATTAATAGGGTTTTAGGGCCCAAATACCATTGATATTATACCACTTATATTATAGTAAAAACATTACTATTTGGGTCCTTGGACACTAAACCCTAAGCCCTAAACCCTAAACCCCATCATTTGGGTATGGGCCGGAAGTCCTGTGCACCAGGCTGCCAACGAAAAGGCTGAGACAGCTCTGCGCAACTTCGCCCACGGCGTCACGAAGAAGGCGTTTTAGGGATATAGTCCCCTTAATTGGTAGAACATGGAGTATATGGGGATCTTATTATAATATACCCAAAGCCATTTTTTATCTACTTAAGCGGGACTCTAGCTGCGGAGACTGTGAAAGCAGTATCTGGGGTCCTGTAGCTCCCTATGCAGGGAGTGGATAAGAACACACGAGGAGGGAGCATGTTATCTCGCCTTATGTCCGCGCACGCCCCCTCTGAAATACGTTAATCTAAGGGTCCAAGGACCCAAATCATGGGGCTTCAGGGCCCAAACACTATAATATGAATGCCTAATGCCCCATTATTTGGGTCCTTGGACCCCCAGGGCTACTTTTACCCGCGCCTGCATCTCTGAAGCCTAGAAGCGCCAGGTATGGAAGATGCCTCTGAGGGCCCCTCGCCAAAACAAGGGTGTCGAGACCTCGGGCTTAAGGTAGGGGGTTTGTCGGTGTCTGGGGCTTGGGCAGCACGTCATTTCAGGTCTTTGCAAGCTTCCTACCCCACCCTGTTTTTGGGTACCTAATTTCGTACAGCAGATACTAGGCAATAAGTCAGATGCCCTAAACAAAGGAGTAGGGTCGGCTCTGCAAGAGGGCGTACCCTTCGCTGGAAGACTTTAAAAGACCAGTTGCCAGGACATCGCGTCATCATTGTTCAGACTGAATAGCCTTTCTGGCGTGCTTTGCAAGACGGATTCAAGTGAGCTACAGTCTACACTCCTTATAGGGGGTGATATCGGGGACTATTACAGGCGACTATCACAGGGGTAATTCAGAGGGATACTAAGAGTTTTGACTCTAAACCTTAGACCCTTAACCCTAATCCCTATGCCCTAAGCTCTAATCCCTAAACCTGAAACCCTAAACCATATGTTATAGGGGCTATAAAGGGGGGATACGAGGAGTTAAGCCCATAGCTCATGTTGCAAACGCCGAGCAACCTTCCCGTAGTTGCGATGGTCCGCTTCATTTCTCTGTTGGTTTGTTCCTGGTTCCTGAAAAGTTCGATGTAATTAGGCAGGTTTAAGGTTTAGGGTGGGTGAGCAGACCCCATGGAGACGAACTTGCCCCATGAGGCTCATGCAAGTTTCTGTTTTGGGGCGTCTACTATAAGTTCCTTCCAAGAATAGAACGAACTCAGAAGGAGCTGCGTAGGAGGCCGTGGCTAAATACAGAGAAGCTTTAGGGCCCAAATGACCGGGTTCCTTTAAAGGGGTTATAGGGGGATATATATAGGGATATATGGGGACTAAATGAGGGTATATAGGACCCAAATAATAGGGCTTCAGGGCCCCAATACCATTAATATTATGATATCTGGGCCCTAAAACCCCACTATTTGGGTCCTTGGACCCTAAACCCTAAGCCCTAAACCCCCATAATTTGGATCCTTGGACCCTTAAAAAATTTGCAGAAGCAACTGTGCTCACAAGTTTTGAATTCCACCATCTGGGGCTTTCCCGAATATAGGGGTACTTTTTTGGGAGTCCGTCTAGTATGGACTATAGTATTTAAGGGTCTATATATTGGGGTCTCCCTATTTGGGGAAACTACCATATGGGTGGGTTTAGGGGCTCATGGCGTAGCTTTAGGCTTCACATTCTTGTCCCCTCAGGGTATGTTCCTTGTTTGGTAGCACAAATCGTATTCCATCACTGGACCACGAACTAGAATGGGACCCTCCTTTGTGCACAGGCCCAATAAGGACCCCAAAATACTGTAGTCCTATTAACAGGACCCCCAACAAAGTACGCCTAAATGTGGGAAACCCCCACTACATCACTGCCAGCAAGTTGCCTGGATCTGATCTGACACTACCTTGCAGCACCCAAGCCGGTCCACAAAAAACCAGATCACTGGCTTGAGGCTCAAGTGCAACCCAAACCTCAAACCCATAGCCCCAAAAGACTGCCGTCTTGAAGTCCGGCTGCTCTATCCAAAGCGTCCAGGCCCCAAACTGCCTCATCGGGGAACCTTTGGGGCCCGAAGTCTGTAGCCCTAAACCCTCAACCCCAAAACGTAGAACCTGAACCAAAAAAACAAACCCTTACAAAAACCTAAACCCAAAACCACAAAGCCTTGACCCTAAAAGTGGAACCTTTGGAAAAGAAGCTGCTGAGGTTGGGGAGAAGACCCCGCTGCCTCCCGCATCAGAGCTGGCCCAGGTCGATTCTCCCCAAAACATTTCCACAAGGGATTGCCTAAACCCCAAAAGTATTTTGAATCATTGCCTTTTGGGCTTTGTTTAGGTGTTTAGGGCAATCATTTTACCTACTTTTGGGGTCTAGGTAGGGCTTAGGGGTTAGGGTTTAGGAGGGCTTGGAATTAGGTTGGGTGCTGCCCCCACCCTGCAACAGGCTATATGAGGCGTCAATACTAAGGGCTATACATACATACATACATACATACATACATACATACATACATAGAGAGATAGAATAATCGTATCCAACTGTTACAGATTTGGGGCAGTACGCTTTGTGAATGCTTTCGGGTATAGGCAGTACAGAACATAGGGTTGAGGGTTCAGGATGTGGGGTAATTTCAGGTTTACAGCATCAGGATTTACGGCTTAGGATTTGGGAGGCAGGATGTGGTCTTGCTACTCAGGGGTTGTTCCTTTTTGGGTTTCTTTCGATTGATTTAAGCGGCCTCTACCAAAGTACAGGTGAGCACTAGGCCGGGGTTGAGGTGCAGGGGGGCTTCTAGGGTGAAACCGGAAAACCTTAAACCCCCAAACTCTAAACAGAAGAAAAGATCAATAAGGGGATTTTGGTAACCCCAGCCTCCAAAATCAGGACCCTATAACCAGAATGCGATAGTCATAGGTGATTTACCATTATGATGATTTTATACCTTTTGAGGATAATTTGGGCTTATATTGGGATAATGAAAATAGAATGGAAGCTACTATAGCACGTTAGGGGTCCCTTCATTGTGCTCTCTGAATTCAGGTTGGGCTAGCTGGGATCCTATCTCTTAGGGGAGCGGTTCTAGCCTTATTGGCCCCTCTTGGTCTTGGACGTATAAGGATTCAGGACAAGGTCTGGGGTTGGGATGTAGCGACGGAATTCTACGGGTAGCGCAGTAGTGCGCAGAAGCGTGTAAGACAGACTAAGACCCAAAGGGTCCAGGTAGCTCTATAGTATACACTTTGGCCCTAAACTAGTTATATGGGAACCCCTTTGGGCCCTAAATATGTACTATACAACTACTTGGACCCTTTGGGAGAGTTCATGAGCACTTGGTGCTGATTCCGAAGCCAGGCCCAGAAATAAACCTGAAGCCCGAGAACCTGACGCCAAGAGCCTCAGGGTTCAGGATTTATAGGGGTTATATTGGGATAATGGAAAAGAAAATGGAAACTGCTATTTAGGGTTTAGGGTTTGGGGTTTGGGGTTTAGGGGTGGCAGATTCAGGTAATCTCGCAAGTGGGATGATAGGCTGCCCAGGACAAGAGCCATAAATGCATTTGCCTTTGGACCGTGCGTGGTAGACGCAAGTGGCCTCCGCGCACAAGATCACCCCTCATGTGCCCCAAAGCAGGAAACAAAAAGACAACTTGAACCCTACCTGCCAGACCCTCAAACCTACACACCCTGAGGGTCCAAGGACCCAAATAAATAGGGTTTTAGGGCCCAAGTACTACAACATTAATGGTAGTTGGGCCCTAAAGCCCTATTATTTGGGTCCTTGCAACCTTATTCAGTCCCTATATATCCCGATATATATCCCCCTATAACCCCTTTAAAGGGACCCTATTGTTTGGGTCCTTGGACCGTTAGGGACACTTCCGCCTGGACAGGCTGCAACCCTCGCTATTCTGCCATATGAGCCAGAATCTAAACTCCTTAAAGGGGGGTATATAGGGGACTATATAGGGGACTACTATAGGGGTCATTAAGGGGGATACCAGGAATTAAGACTATAGCTCATATACATATTTTCTTTGTCCTGCCTGTAAAGTGGCTTCCGGTTTACCGATGCATGGTAGCTACAGCTAAATCTACTCGGTATAGGGAACAAAGAGCCCACGACTTCCATTCCTGGAGCTCAGGGATAGATTCCCCAAATCCCATAAACCCTACCTGCACCCCAAAAGTATGTAAAAGAATGGCATGGATGGCTGTTATTTGAGTGTGAGTGCATTATTTTACTTACCTCTGGGGTTTGGGTAGACCCTGCAAACCCTACGGCAAATTCTTAGCCCCTTTGAGCCTTACACTGCCAGGTTGCTCTTAAGGAACTTAGTTTAAGTTACTATTTTGGGGAAAGCATACTAATTACTATAGATGCCCATTATGGTAACTTAAGCCCTAACCCCTAAACCATACATACCCGACATGGTAACTTGATTTAGAGTCCCCGTTAAGTAGATAGTATATGACTTTGGGTATATTATGATAAAGTCCCCATAGACCTCATATTCTATCTACTTAAGGGGACCCTAAACCCTGAACCCTAGACCCTAAACCCTAAACCCTAAACCTACTAAGCTCCTTAAAAGCAACCCAGACTTGGCAGGAGATCCGGCAGTTCCAGGCCAGACTCTGGAGAAGATCTCGCAACACTTAGGGGTTTAGGGGTTTAGGGTTTAGGGTTTAGGGGTTTAGGGTTTAGGGGTTTAGGGGTTTAGGGGTTTAGGGTTTAGGGGTTAGGGTTTAGGGCAAGAGACTTAGGAGCCTCATAATTGGCTTCAAAACACCACTTATGATTGGAATCATAATTCTCCTGGACCTCCATCTAGGGGCCACAAGTTCCAGTTCGGCTGTCTCGGGTTAGGTTCAGGGTTCCTGGGTTTAGGCGTTTGGTGTCCGTGGAGCATAATAACGGTGATAACAACAGCAGCAGCAATTGCTACAACTTCTTCTCCAGGCGCGTTGAGGATCTAGGGCTGCGCATGGACTGGGATCAAAGCTTTAGGCTTGCTGTGAGGGTTCAGGCTTCAGGGTTTGGGGGGCGTAGAACAATAGTGCGCGATCAGCTGAAAAAAAATGGAAAATGAAATGGAAGCTGGGTTTGATGGGAGTATATATGTATAGCAGACTAAGTTGTTTCAATATTGCAGGTTTCATGCACAAGTTTTTCCAGTTGCAGGGTTGTAGGGATTTGGGGGTTTGGGGTTTTGTGTACTAGGGTTTTGCGGGTTTAGGGCAACACAGAGTGGGGGTTCTAGGTCTAATTACGACAATCCGATTTCGCTTTTTTCTGATACCAAGCATACAATACATTGACCCAAAACCCTAAACACTAGGCCGTGTACTTAGGACTCCCATAAGCCATTTAGAAACCCCGGTATCCCCACCCTACTTACTAAATCCCCACTGACGCCCCAAGCAGTTCCAGCAACCATGACGGAGTTCACAGCAGTCAGCGCATCAATAACCCTAAGGGTACAAGTACCCAATAATCGTACACTCACCCCAAACCTGTGCTACAGGTACTATTACCCGCAACCCAAGTACTCAATCATTGGGTACTTGGACTTGGACCCTTTGGGTAACTGTGGAGAGGGCAAGTTAGATAAAGGTGGGAGCGCAAATGGTTAAGATGACAGCTTCACTGAGTAAATCCTTATGCGCAACCAGTCCGCGTCTTGAAGCGGTTTATACTACTGCCACACATATACCGTGATGAGCCACGGAGATGTGAACAGCCCCGATGGTCCTCAACAACCCTGAAGGCATTCCCCAGGAGCCTTGTTGAGGCTCAATTTTGCTCAGTTCTCATCCGCTGCAAGTATCAGATTTACTGCTGTTCTGGTTCTCTCCTGTGGTAAATATTTATACACAGGTTTCGAAACAAGCTCTTAGGGGATTCACTACAATCCTCACTTATCACTTGGGATCCCTACATGCTGAACACGGCCGGCCATGTTACACGGGCCTGAATCTCTGCCGTTTGTTCTTCAGTTGCCTTGCATCCCTCGAATACTACTACCTAAACCCTAAACCCCAAAACCATGTTCTAGGCATGCAGGACTTTCTCTCAATGATTCCTATACAAAGTTCCAGGACATTCGTATGGGTTGTTCTCAAAATCATGGGCCCCTTTCAGCTACATGTTATGTTACGGCAGCTATGATTTAGGGATACCAAAATTGGACTGTAAACCCTAAACCCTAAACCCCACTTTCTGGAATCCCCTTTTCTCCCTAGGCCTCTTTTTTGTTACCCCACCTTGGAGACAGTCAGGCAGAGACCTCTTAGCCCCACATATCCCCATATACCTCTTAAAAGGGACCTCAGGGAACACCTTTTTGAAAGGCCCAGACCATGTAGGCCACCTTAACCCCTAAAACCTGAATAGTCCAATAGTAGTTATTCCATGTCCACTTACTTTCCCATTTGTTCCTCCATTATTGACCCTGAACCCTCAACCCAAACTACAGTCATCTACTCATCCCTTTAATCCCCCTAGCCTTGTAAAGCTCATATTCGGCTCATCATTCCGTAGGGCTATACTGCGATAAAAATTAGTTCCCAAGAAGATCAATCCCATCTTAGGGGGATAACCCTAAACCCTAATATTCGGGGAGATCAATCCCATATTAAGGGGGATAACCCTAAATCCTTAACCCTAAACCCTAAACCCCCAACCCTGAACCCTTAACCATAAACCCCCAACCCTAAACCCTTAACCCTCAACCCTAAACTAAACCCTACTGTTAGGGGGAGGGGATTACCCATCCGTCCGCCTGGCAAGGCCGCCGTGGCCACAGAGGCCACTGCCGCAGTCTGGCCGGCATCACCTCCTCGGCTTCAGATGAGGTATCCCCCTTAATAGCCCCCTATGATAGGGCTTAGGGTGTATAGGGCTTAGGGTGTATAGAGTTTAGGGTTAAGGGTTTAGGGTTCAGGGTTTAGGGTTAAGGGTTTAGGGTTTAGGGTTAGGAGTTTAGGGTTAAGGGTTTAGGGTTAAGGGTTTAGGCTTTAGGGGTGAGCCGTAGTCTAAACTCCTAGTATCCCCCCCCTCAGAGACCCCATAACAAGCCCCTATGGCTTCAGTTGGGGCGGTTTGGGGCTTAGACTTTGGGTCTTAAGAGCTCCGGATAAGGCTTCAGGGCTTAGGATTAAGGATTACGGGCATAGGCTTTACGGTTCAGGCTTTAGGGTTGGGCTTTAGGGTATAGGCCTCAGTGTTTGGGCTTCCTCTAGGATCCGGGCTATAGGGTGCAGGAGATAGGGCTGGCGCAAAAGGCTTCAGATGTTGCAATGAGAAGAATTTGATAACTCACAATCTGATAAGATTCATATAATAGGTTGTTAAAATTCTGGCCCCTTTTCGGTACATTACAAAGACACCCAACAACGGGCCATAAGCTTGAAAGCCACTGTATGACTAGTATCCTCATTAATATCCCCTGTAGACTTCCCCTATATAATCCATTATACAACCCTTTTAAGGAGTTTGGACCATAGCTCATATGAGAGGGCCATAGGTTCCTGGTTTTGGGAGCGGAGGGTGCCCGTGATAATGTCGAATGCTTACGCACTGCAGTGGGTAGAGCAAGTCTTGCACTACCTAAGATTGCCAATGTACTGTAAGATCCCCGGTATACTGCACCTCCTAGTGTCTAAAGGGCGTAAGAGGTTTTCTCAGTCCCGAGTAGGCCCTAAACCCTAAACTCTAAATAGCAGTTTCCACTTTATTTTCCATTATCCCAATATGACCCAAGTATAACCCGAATATTACCCCAATGGGTCCCAAAACCCTAAACCCAAAACCCTCTAAACCCTAAACCCCAATATAACGCTACCACTACCCCAATGTGGTTTAGGGTTTTTCGAAGCATGGCGGCAGTTCTCTTGAAAATCTAAGCTAAAACCTCCAGGCCCAACAAGCTGCACACTCTACCGTTCCCGTTTTTCTTGTTTATTGGTTTAGGGCTTAGGGTCTAAACCCTAAAGCCCAAACCCTAGACCATTAAAGAAAAACTAAATCCTAAACCCAAACCTTAGCTTTCGCATACCCTAAACCATGCACTAAACCCCAAACTAAGTCCTTAACCCCGAAGCTTTCGTTTCAAGAATTCCTACATGGTAGTTGTTCAAAATACCTGTCCCCAAAATGGCCATAATGCAGGTTCCCTGTTTGGTTAGGATCCCCGTTTAAAGAAGTGTATTCCCAATGGTCCCTCCTTTACGAGGACTTTTAGAACAACCCCCACATCTGCCACTCCGGCCTGCTCTCGCACGCAGGTTTACCAACTTCAGGGTGTTGGCCGTGTCAAAAACGAAGGGGCCATCGTGGTCCTGAGGAGCGAGTATCTTGTTTAGGGGTTTAGGGTTTAGGGGCTTATAAGGGATGACGGAAACTGAGACAGAAAAGAAAACGGAAAATATAATGGCCCCTAAACCCTAGACCCTAAACCCTAATCCCTAAACCCTAATCCCTAATCCCTACACCCTGGGTTATTTCCGACTTTCAGGCTTGGGTCCAAGTTTCTGAAGCAAAGACAGGGCTTATGGCTTAGGGTCTAAGAGGTAAGCTGCTAGCTTTTTCGAGGGAATCAAGTGAAACCGCATGGACATTAAAGGGTAATCTCAATCTCCTGGGTTGCCGTTAAGAAACTTATATTAAGTTACCATAATATAAATATGGGTCTATACTAAAGACAACTAATTGGGTTTGCTTACCTCAGTAACTTCATTTAAGTTCCTTAACAGCAGCCCAGTCTCTATTGGAGTCCCGGGCATGCCTTTACAACTTCTTGCTATACGTGGGTCTGCGTCATACAAGTAATTCTGCTGCCCGAGCACCAGGAAAGCAATCATCATGGTGAACGCTGGACCACTGAACCCTAAACCCCCAACCCGCAAACCCCTATACCCCGAACCCTAAATAGAACCCTAAACCCCTCAACCCTGAACTCTACACTGAATCCTACACTGTAAATCCTGGCCCAGAAAATCCGAATCCCAAAAGCACCCTGGGTCTCCTCGGGCATCCGATTGTCCGACTCGTCGGTGACGAGGTCCATGTCGAATCCTCACACGTAAGGGGGGGTGAATTGCCAAGTTTCACCTTCATTAAACTTACTTAGGGTTTAGGGCCCTAATTGTCCTGAAACGAGCTTAATTAAGGAGGGGAACCCAAAGCAGTAGTTTGGGGCGTGGTTACGGGAACCTGTGTGTAATTCTGAGGCACCTACTTTGCTCAGGGGATGACCCTGTGCAGGGCCTTGAAGCCCTGAATCCTCGTGGCCATAAACAGCAGGTTTTTGGGATAGGGTTTGTTTGGGGGATTCATGTTCGGAGTTGCTTTCTACAACTGTGATCAAGATAGGCATCTGTCAAAAAGTGCGCCCACGTTTTTCTTCGCCAACCTATTCAAATCCTTGTAATAGGAACCTCCCAAACAGGCTCCCTTTCCCTTTTGAAGCCCTCCAACATTCTCTGTCATCCCATTTTGAGTCTAGGGTTGAGGGCGGGCAGGAACAAGAGAGAAAAAATATCGCAGAAAACACTTCAATCTCAGGCTTGAACTGCTCACCTAGTTTGGGCCCTTGATCCTGGACTCCTTATATACACATGATATGCCCCATATGCCATACGCCTCTAATTGCAAGCCCGTCCAGGGCCCATAGTTAGGACCCAGGACCCGGGTAGGGGCCCATATTCGGGCCCACGGTTTCAACCTTCAACCCTTAACTTTAATCCCTAAACACTACACCCTAAATCCTAAATCCGATGTTAGGGCCCGTGGCTAGCACCATAGATTCAATGGGATTGAGTCTTAGGGTAGAGGCTTCCTCCATGCACGCCTGTTAGGGTTTAGGGTTTAGGGTTTAGTTTTTAGGGTTTAGGGTCTAGGGTTTAGGGTTTCGGGCTTTTGGTCTATAGAACCTGGGTCCTAGGGTAGTTTAGACAGGAGATAGGGAAATTGTAAGGATTCAGCCCCCAAAACTAACCCTCCCTCAAACTGACTCGGGTTTAGGGTTTGGGCTTTAGAGGTTATGGTTAGGATTTAGGGCGTAGGTGTTAGAGCATACATGAACATATTGTAGGGGTAATTGAGAAAGCACATAGGGAGTATAGAATAGACAGCCCCGTGTTCTCCTTGCTCTTTGCAGGGGTCTATTGGGGTGTCCAGGCGAGTTTCGGGGAAGCGCTGATGGTGCCATGGGCAGACGATCTTACACCAAATCCCGACCCCTAAACCCTGGACCCCCAAACCCTGAACTCCTAAACCCTAAACCCCTAAACTCTGAACCCCTAAACCCTAAACCCTAAGCCCTAAAAACCCCTAAACCCTAAACCCCTAAACCCTAGACCACGTAAAACAATTTTTTCCAGAAATTACTCAGAGCCTCCTATTCGATTTGGTGAGGTCCCTATTGAGTGAAGCTTTTTTGACCCAAGGTGCTTCTGGATCTGAAAGTAAGTAATTTTGAATTGCTTTTTTGATCAGGGTCTAGAGATGCTCTGGGACCCCGCCCTTCTGAAATTCAATCACAAATTCTCTGATCCCTTCCTTCACCTGGCTTACATGAGTAGGAGCCAAAGGATTTCTGTTCCCTTGCTAGTTTGAATAGGAGCATGGGATCCCCCAACCCCCCATTCTGTTTTGATGACTTTCTATTATAGGGGATCCCCTTTTCTTTTAGGAGGGCCCACGCTAGTCAGGATCCAACATTGAGTTGCTGCCGTGGTACTCATGACGAACGATGCCAGGAGAGCAGAGATTTGTGATCTAGCGTGCCTGCGCAGCAGTCATAGAGTCGATCCTGAAATCTACATTAGCATATTATGGTATATCATTGAATATTGTATTAGCTATATTATGGTATATTGTAGTATATTCTAGTATACTATGATATTATAGCGTAGTATACTCTAGTATGAATTATGTAGTATATTGTAGTACATTATAATACACCATTCCCTGCAGCACCTACAGAATTCCCGTGGCCCTGCCAAGGCCTGGCCTCAAGCAAGAACTTTGACCCTTACACCAATATTCATATGGGTTTAGGGTTTAGGGTTTAGGGTTTAGGTGGTTGTCAAAATTATGGTACCCATCAGGGTAACATTAGGGTTATATTGGGGTTATGTGGGGGATAATGGAAAGAAAATGGAAACTACTATAATGGGTTCTAATATGAGCTATGGGAAATAATACGCATTTAAATTATGGACATGGCTTCCTATTAGGAAATATATTTGGGACTTTACTTTACTAAACTGCCAAAAGGACACTTATGTCTACCTTTCATGGTCCTTTGGTGACAAAAGCTCATATCTACTGCCCAGCCAGACGCCGCCGGGGGATGCAAGCAAGGACACCCCCCCGAAATGAGCGTTCATGCAATCAGAGGGACCCTTAACCCTAAACCATGAAGCTTTGGCGGGGATCCATTTAAAATGGGTTCCGTTAGGAAATCTGGGCATAAGTGAGTACTCCGGCCCCCACACAGACATCAGCATCCACAAAATGAGGTTTTGTTGAATCTGCCCAATAAGGGACACGAGCACCTGAACAAATCTAGGAGCCCGCACCGAAACCTAGAATGCAAATCCTAAAGCCTGAACACTGAAAAACTTGCCGAAACTCCAAACCCTATAACCTTACTTCCTGTAACCTAACCCCTACATCCCTTGGCCCCAACCCGACCAACCGAAGAAACTTTTTCCAAACCCTTGTGTTTCTTCTGTCCTCAAAGAAACACCATTTGTGGAGACCCCTCAGCCCGCGACAGCTCGCCAGTGCAGCGCTTTCCTGAGCTGATACAGGTTACTGTAGTCTGTAGTCTTTTGGAGACTTAGCAGGAATGGAAAGGAAAATAGGAACTACTACGCACCATTTAGGTTCCAGGGTGTATGGGGTTCATAGTCTTCATCACGAACTGAGGAGAATAAAGAGGGAAGAAGAAGGGGGAATCCCTTTCGGGATCGTGCAGCGCTTAGTTCGGGAAAAAATCCGGATGACACCAAAGAAATGCCTCGAATAAGGTCCTTCAGACCAGAAGTTTGGGTATTGCCGCCACTCAGCGACAGCTGGATAATAATTACGATCTGAGCAATAATCTATACTCCTAGTATTCCCCTTATTAACCCCTAAAAAACTCATATAATACCCTATATAACCCTCTCTAAGGAGTTTAAACCCTAAACCCTACAGAAAGGGGGCTATATAATCTCCAACCCTCATTCACGGAGTTTAGACTACAACTCAGATTGAAGCTGGGGATGATGTAGGAATTTACCAGGATAGGTTTGGGCTTAAGGCTTAGAGTGTAGGGTTTGGGGGCCTATAAACATTGCATTCTAGGGATCAATGTTAAACATGATTCTTTAGGAGTTTACTTTCCACTTAGGACCCCTACTAAGGGCTAACCCTTCATTGCCTATAATAGGAATATAAGGGAATCCCAAGGGTGTTAAGGGTCTAAGGTCCAAGCTAAGTCCCAAGGAGGAGTCTGGATATCAAGCCCTAGATCTGCCACTATTATAGACTGCTACTCTGCGGTTTAGGGTTTAGGGTTTGGGTTTAGGGTTTAGGGCTTAGGGTAGGGGCAGCACGCAATCTATACTGCTAATAATCCCTATAGATCCCAAAATAAACCCAGCTTTCATTTCGGTTTACATCCACTCCGATTGGTTTTCCATTTGGTTCTGCATCATTGAGGTAATATCCCTGAAGCCAAAACCCTAAACCCTAATCCGTAAAGCCTACAGCCAAGTCTCTGCCATGGCCAAATGTCACAATCTCCCTCTCTCTGTTCATCTGATTGAAGGTCTGCGCAAGCTGCAATGTAAGGGAGAGATGACTGAACGAAGCCTCTTTGATCTTAAAAACTAAACGCGAACCCCAAATAGGATTCTTGGGGCTCATGGTGTTCATTCATGAAGGTCGCGCCTGGTGGGAAGTGGAGCTCCTGAACCCTAAATCCATAGGGTTTAGGGTTTACCTTCATCTGTGCGGGGCTGAGTCGGGACTGGGCATCATGGAGACTTTTCTGGAGAGTGTAACAAGGCTTAGAAAGTTGTCTGTTTCTGACAACTCTTTTGGGCACCCTACATATCAGGGCCGTAAAATGCTGGGGGCCCAATTTCAAGGACCCCCATACTATGAGGACTTCTACAGGGCTCCCTTCCCGCCCTTTCCCCGCCAAGTCAGCCCGGCTAGAGAGCCCGGCGAAAGAGGAAAACTCCTCAGGATTATTGTAAAATCTAAGTCAGGGTTTGGGGTTACAGACAGAGCAAGCCCCAAAGAGGCCCTCTAGGGAAACAGGTGTCAAAACCAACTTGACCAGTTGCAAAGATCTGCCATTAGTGGGTCCTCAGGGTGCACGCCCCCAAACCCATCTCTTGCACGCCCTACAAAGCAACTCCGCCTACAGTCGAAGAAGTTGACTCTAGCAGAACAATTACAAACCTGAAGAAAGGACCGTCCTGTGAGGGCTTTGTATACATTAGGAGGACCCCCTGCCTGTAATGCTGACTGTAAGGGATAAGAAGGATTATATTAGGTTCCTCTTATATTCCTCTTATACCACTGTTACAGGGTGCGGGGGTCCTCCTCATGTATATACACCTACACACCGATAGTCGGTGAGCTCGGCACAACTTGCTCCAGAAGAACACGCTGCTGATCAGAGAGAGGAAAGGTTTTGATGCTGGGACTACAGGCAGTAGCAGCGTCAATATATATAGAGTACTTCAAAACAGCGGGAATGCTGTGCACGTATACAACTTCCCACCTAGAAACATGAACTCCAACCGCCTCTGGATCCGTATAGCGGTGCGGACAGAAGGAGCCAGAATCCTTAAAGTACTTCTCGTCCTGCGATCCCCCACTCCCCACCCAAGACAATGCTGCGTGGGGTGCAGGTCGGGGACTTAATGAGAGCAATAACCATCATAGCAATCATCATCATAGTAGTACTACTACTGCTGGTAACACTAAAAGTAGCAATAGCTACAATAACAATGTTGATGTTGACAAGAATACATGTAAGAATAATCATACTTAACGGGTTGATGCCGTCATTTGATGCGGCAGCCTGTGCTAACTGGAGATTGCTGCCCCAGCTATGAATACTGCCAATGCATTACAGCAATCACGGTTTGCTCCTTCATTCATCATGTTTTCATGCCCGGTACAACGGTCACTATTGAAGCTGCGGGGTCCAGCGTAACACATCGTGGGTTTGGATAAGGGCGGCTGTGTGATAGAGCATCCTTTCAATAACAAGCAATGAAAACACATCAGGTCAGTTGCCATGTTCCAAGCCATGGCATTAGGTCCATTCAGATATCTAGGGGGCCGTAATTCACAGACCTCTTGGAAAAGCCCTTCCACAAAGATTTGAATGCAGCACGGTTCAAATGTCAAGTTGCAGATGAATCAATTTTTTTTTGGGGGGGGGGGCAGGCGACTAACTTAAGCAATCCCCATGGTTATAACTCACGTGAGAAGTCTCCCCAAGCAAACATATACGAGTGAACACGAGTGCTATGCAAGCATGTTTCTGAGGCATCGTGTTGCTCAGGGTTTCAAGGGTTTCGGGATGTACGCGTCAGGGTTTAGGGGAGGAATTCTTGAAATTCGAGGGTTTCAAACGTAATAGACATTGGATGCTCCCGGACAGCGGCTCCTTGTGAACGGCATCGGCGTACAAGAAGATTGTGGCCTGAGGTTTCGGGGAAATGTAGAAGCCATAAGAATTCAGAAGCGTCATGCCTTTGCATCAATCCCCTGAGGCGGAGGCCTAGGGTTTTTAGATCCAGGGACGGAGAGCAGGAGTTACCCACGGGGCGCAGATATTACAAGGGTTTACCCTCCCCAAAACTGACATGGAAACACCCGGCAGAGCCCTGTAATCCCTACATAGACCCTTTCAATAGATATCTGAAGGTACGTGGTACTATCCCAAACCCAAAAGTCTGAAGGTACTATCCCCCACTCAGCTTCCGGCACCCTGAGGAATCTTATACCCACCGAACTCCATGGGAATCTCTGCCTGGGCACGCTTTGGCGTGGCGCAGGGTTTAGGGTTCAGGGTTTACGGTTTAAGGTTCAAGGCTTAGTGTTGCGGGCTCCAATCTGGGAACGTGAATAAATTCGGGGTGCCATTTGACGGGTCCAAGGGATAGTTGATTTTTTGGGGGGTCCCCATAATAAGGAGTAAAACATTTTGGGGTCTACATTGCCGCCTCCCTATTTAGAGAAACTGCCATGCCTGCATTTCGTAGATGAGCAATCTACCCAATATACTATAGTAGTTTCCATTTTCTTTTCCATTGTCCCAATATAACCCCAATATAAACCCCATGTAATCCCTATAATCCCTGTAGTTTCCATTTTCTTTTCCATTATCCCATTATAACAAGTGCTATTTCCTGTGAGCTCCTGTAGAGACGCCATACATGATAAGCTGCTCGGGATCTACGTACCACAACCCCAGGTCTGCATGCGAACCTGGCCTTCAGGGGTAACAGGCCCTCGCATTTTCTGAGCGGGCTCCGCGCGCTGTAATTGAGGGTGTGGGTGCGCGTGGTTCATGTTTGTCTTGCGCGGCTCCACTGGGGGGGTTGGTGAGGGGAAGGGAATTATTGGAACAGAATTGCTTTTTTGGGCAGCCAAAAAAATCGCACAGCACCCCGGCTATTCTCCTTGAAGAAGTGGACTCTAAGGGAGTCCGTGCGTGGGGGAGTTTGAGCCTTCTTCGTTTCACTGCTCCAACTTGGTGCCAGGCAGTTCGCAGCGTGAGCTTCGCAGGAATGTCACCTCAAGTCATTGTCGGAAAGGGCTTAAGATCTAAGGTTTGGGGTTTAGGGTGTTGGGTTTATCATTTTGGGTGAAGGGTGTTGGGTCTAGGATTTTGCCCGAAGCGGCCCTTGCACTCTGGAACCATAAACCTCAAGTCCTTAAAGCGTACATGCCGCACAAAACTTACAACCTGGAAAAAGCTCGGAGCCACCACGGTGTAGGGTTCAGGGTAGGTCCCAAAAGGTCCATGTAGCTATGCATCATATACTCAGGGCCCACAGGCGTTCCCATGTAACTACTTCAGGGCCCAACTATATGCTATATAGCTACATGGACCCTTTGGGGGCGCAACTGGGTTTATAAGGGTCCAATGGGGATCTAAACTGGTGTTAAAGGGTATGCAGTATCTTAGGATATCCACGGTAGGAATGGTCTGGGCAGTTGAAGGCAGGGCTTGAACTATGCTGCTTGGGTTTTTCCAGCCCCTGGCCCAATGGCCACGCGATGATAATTTCAGGAAGGCCAATGCAGATGATGCTTCGTCTAAACAAGGGGGGGTTTCCCAAAATGAGGGGTACCTTTTCGGGGGTCCCTATAACAAGGATTATGGCATTTTGGGATGTATATTGGCGTCCCCTTATTTAGGGAAACTACCACAATGCCTCCCCCGATATAGAGTTCAGGATGTATGGCATCCCCATCTGCATACTGTAAATATTTGTTCTCCTCAGAGTATATGACTGTACTACTTTCAGGATATTCAGTATTAGGGCCCCAGCAAGTTTGATTGTTGCCTTGTGCAGCTGCAAGAATGTCCAGCGTGCAAGGCAGTACAAGAAACACGCAAGCTCCTCAGCAAATAGCCTTTGAGGAGCGAAACTGCATTCCAAGAGGGTAACCATCTCGAAGCCCCGCATGCTTCGGCCCATGCTAACCTCTCAATGAGATATGTCGTCAACCTTCGGCACGAATCCCTGCGAGAAGGACGATCCCCTTCAAGGCTGAATCCCTGAAACTGTGGCAAGCGGCTGTGTAACCTCACTGCCTCCGTGATGCAGGCGTTGGTCCTTGGGGTTAGAGCTGGGAGCTTGAGTTTCAGGTTTGGGTAAATAGGGCATAATGGACTTGGGCTGAAAGGATGTAGGAGGTCGGGGCGGTTGGGGGCTAATGGGTCTGATGTT
Organism: Symbiodinium pilosum; assembly: GCA_905231905.1. NCBI lineage: Eukaryota > Dinophyceae > Suessiales > Symbiodiniaceae > Symbiodinium > Symbiodinium pilosum. The sequence continues at coordinate 56,676 of CAJNIZ010045293.1, read as the reverse complement.
CGGTTTAGGAATTGATCGGGGCTAGACAGATGGCTGTAAGGATCGGCAAATGGCGGGGGGTACGGTGGAATAGTGAAGACTCAGAGCTACCACATATCTCAAAGAGACCGTGACACAGTTTATGGTTAAAGTTTAGGGTTTAGGTTAAGCCATTTCCCCTCACGGCAAATGCTACCACAAGATGTAATAAAGTGATTATAATAACCCCTTAATAAAAAGAACCTTTAAGGACAGTGACTATAAGTCGGAATGATCCAAAGCTGAGGGTTCTACGACGGCTTCCATTCCTTCATGCTCAGGGCTGCAAAACTTGCATGACAGATCACCCTTAAACCCTAAACCCTCAAGGGCCAAGCTTTCAAACCCTACACTTGGTTCCCCGGTTTCAGGCTTTGGGTTTTACGGTTCAACCCTAAACTCCAAACCTAGGCCAACCCCAACTCCGGCATGTCGAGTGTGAAACGCTGCCCTCAAGCGAAAACCATGAATCAATGCTGCTTCAGCAGTTGCTCAGGGATACCAAAGACCGACAGAGCATCCTCAACCCTAAGCTTAAGCCATAAACAAAAACCTTAACCAGTAAACCTATTTCCAGGTTAACCTCCAAAAATCAAGAGCCTAAAACCTCAACTCCCGCCGCCTCCCCCACCCACCCAACAAATACAAAGCAAAGAAGCTAAACACACACACACACACA
>CAJNIZ010045293.1:42095-55095 GCA_905231905.1 Symbiodinium pilosum | reverse complement strand
CCCTCTTAATAACCCCTGTAGTACTCCCCTTGATCCCCTATACAACCCCTTTTAAAGAGTTTAGACTACAGCGCATATGAGGCCTGGCATCCCGATTAGGATGTGAGCTTGGGAGCTTTGAAGCCTGCCTTGCTTGTCCTATGTCATAGATGGGTTTTAGGGTTTAGGGATTCTACAGGGTTCAGGGTTTGGGGTTTAGGGTTTTGGGCTTTAGGGTTTAGGGGTTAGATGGGTTCTAGGGTTTAGATACAAGGAATGCTTCCTAAAGCAAGGCATTTGGCGCTGCGTGGGTGTGGGCTTTTCAGATTTTCGCTTGACAAAAATGACTTCCAACATCGACCCAGCGTCAGCCATCGGATGGTCACCTGCCCAAAGCCAGCATGGGGGGGTGGAGAATCCACTATGGGCTGTTACACCTTTAGGGCACCTTAATCTACCTCATTAGGGTCCTAATGGGGAATTTTAGGGTCTAATAGCCCATAGTGGGTCTCAATGCTTCAAGGTTTGGGGAAAAGATTGGGAGTTCAAGCTATACAGTGATGCCCTTATGTCCTAGAGTAAATCCAATACAGAGTACACACCGTTTCCTGCCATGTTTCTTAATACACATGGGGTATACACGGTTTCCTGCCATGTACCCTACTACACCCACAGTCTAGAAACTCCAAAACCCCCCTTTGAGGGACTAGATACCCATATATAACCACTATAATGGCCCTTATACGACCCCTCCTGCATAGCTCCTATATCACCCAAGCAACACTGAACACACAAATCCTAAACCAAGAACTTCCAAGCGGTTAATAGGGAATAAGGGAATACATAATCCCGAGATTACCCCTATATCCTAGATTCCCTTATTCCCGACTAACCTCAAACCCTAAAACCTAAACCCTATACCATATTCCTGTATTCCCTACTAACCACAAGTAAGTAAACCCCAAGGCCAAAATCCCAGGATACTAAGCCTAAATAATAGCAGGCTCTGACCGCCGATCCCGAAGCCCCCAAGCCCAAAGCCTAAACCCCAAGTTCCCTGGACCCCTGGTAGAAATAAGAACAGTTCCAACTGGATAGTTATTAGGATTATAATTTGATCTTTAAACTATAGGTAACAGAAATTGAAAAATATTTTCAGTGAACTTCCAGACGAAGAGTGTGCAAGGGCGCACCAGCTGGTTTCCGTTCGCCGCAAGCTGCAGGGTCAGCATGAACTGCTGTAGACCTACAGTTTGTTGGGGTTTAGGGTTGCGTCTACGGCTCAGTGGGGGATCTCAGCTTCCGAGCGTAGGCTTCGGGTTTAGGGTTCGGGGCGTGGGGCGGATTGAGAGATTGATGGGGAGCATGAAGGAGCGCATGAGGGCTTGTGGGCAGTCAGAGTCTGGGCGCAGAGTTGAGTTTTAAGGAACTAAGTGACTAAGTGATGACCACTGTTTGGTTGCGTCACCCAGTACCATGCCTTCCAAGCGTACTAATACTACATCCGGGATACATCTATAAAGTTGCAAGGACTTCCTTCTCAGGCAATGTAACCTTCTCCCCAGCTCCCTCACAGGCCTTCCAAGTATCCACCCTCCCCGGGCCTTCCCGCAGTTCAGCATCCGGTCCTGTACCATAACTTAACTTGATGGCTGAAGAAGGTGTTGAAACTAGCTTCACTTCAGGGATTGAGCATCCCTGAACTGCGTTGCTGTTAAAGAACTTACTTTCAGTCATCATAGTATGGGTATGGAGTAGATTATAAGGTTTCCTTATTAAGTAACCTAACCCAAATTCCTCAACAGCAACTCCGTAAACGCCGAACCCAATATAGACCCGCCAAAGGAGGAACGTTGTACCGCTGCCCTCGCTGGGACGCCTGACGAATGTAGAGCCAGTGACAAAAACTGCCAATGTCTCGCCTTTACATCACTGGAAGTAACTTCCCTTGACATGACACATGGGGACCGAGAAAAAGAGAGAGAGAGAGAGAGAGAGCTGGACACGATACGAACAACTCACACAGTAGATGACCCTTTTGCTGCCTGGCCTTGCAGCATCTCATCATCTGCCTCACCTGCAACAGACTTGAATTCGGGCTCCGAGGTCTCCGTTTCAATTTGGGTTTAGGGCCTAGTGTTTAGGGTTTAGGGCAATTGAGGCTCAGGGGTTTGAAGCCTAGAGCTGAGTCTTGGGCGTACCTTCCAGAAGCTTGGAGAAATCTGCGCCCTCTCATATGTCACATGGTTGGCGGGGGGTTAGGATTATGTCACACATTCCCAACCAAACAGCTCGACCTATACGTTGAACGTTAAGCCGGCCTTTGGAAAGCAGGAAAAACTCCTCGAACAGGGAATCCTCCCCCTCGTACTTCTCCTTGGATTTCAGCAGGATTTGTCGCGGATTGGACAGGCGATGGCGCGTATGGGGTTACTGAAAAAAAGGCTTCAGAGGTGTGGGATTGGGAATAAGGGCTTGGGGCCTGGGCTTGAGCTTTGTTGCTATTTTCGAAGCGGGCTCTAGCAAACAAAAGCGGAAGATGCGTGCCCACACCTGCAAGACTCCGTTGAGGGTTTAGGGTTTGGGGTTTAGGGTGTAGTACTATATTGGCGATGGTCTTCATTGTAAGGTTTCCCCAACTGGACATATACATGCACCAATATTCCGAAGGAACCCTATATACACTGACAATAGATGGCTCTGGCACTCAAGGAGGACATGTCGGCACAAGTACTGTAATCCCCCTAAACCTAAAAGCATGTCCCAAATAATTCCTCAGGGATGCACAAGAAAATGAAAATCTTTAGGAGACTACAGAATGGCTGTTCCCTCCCTTAAAACCTTCAAGCCCACAGCAACAGCGTTGAAAGAATTCCGAACCCTTCTTCGGTGGGGGGATGTGAGATTTCAGCCATGTTTACCAGAGGACCCTGTACCCTGAAACCCATTGCAGCAAATCACAAACCCTAATCCAGAAATGGCGGGTTTCCCAAAATTTGGGGTACTTTTTTGGGGGCTCCCCATAATAAGGATGATAATATTTTGGGGTGTCTATATCGTGGTTCTCCCTATTTATGGAAACTACCATAGCAATCCCAGCAGCAGGATGCTGTTTCCGATCCTGGAAAGAATTTGGGGTTCCGAGCTGAATCTGCGTTTAGAAGGCTGGGTCCCCTTCCTTGCGGTAAGAATAAATGCATCCTCGGTTACAATCCCAAACAGGTTAAGGGTTTAGAGGTTGGGGTCTAGGGATTAGGAAGTAGGGTTTAGGGGAGAGGCTGCATTTTGGCAAGGGCCCGGGCTGGAAGGAGTGTACAGACTTTCCATGTAGGCTTTGCAAGCAAATTGATTGGGAACCCCCAGTAGGCTCCGTGTAAGGTCTTTGTAGTGCATTTTTGAGATTCTACGTCAAAGAATCCCTGAACTGACCCGAAACCTTAACTTCATGCGGTAATGTAGACCATGATTAATAACCCCCCCTCTTTCTAAGGGCCTAAATATTAGGATTACTATCATAATCCCTATTAAAGGGAGGGGGGCTTATTAATCAGGGGTCTACATTACCCTATAATATACTACAATACACTGTAATCTACTATAATATACTATAATATTCCATAATATACCATAATATACTATAATATGCCAGAATTAATCAAGGGTCTGGGTTAGGGGATGACCACTTCACCTTGGCCCTTGCACCTTTTCTGGGCTCTATTGCAAGCTTGTCCTGCATCGCCCGCTCCTCTAAATCCTGAACCCTAATGCTGAGCCCTAAATCCTAAACCCCCTTAACCCAAATTCTCTGAATCCTAAACATTAAACCCTAAACTATGTTCCGCAGGGGTCTCGGTTGCATCCTTGAGCCGTGGTGTGCCCCTGGGTTTTGCAAACCGTTTGGGCTCTTTCCCCAACCCTCAGGGTCCGGTTTGGGGTTTTGGATTTAGGATTTAAGATGTAGGCTTTCGGGCTGTAATTTAAGGCGCTGAAGGGAACTTGTATTCTGCAGACCCCAACCCCCTGAATTCCTGGGGCAGAAAAACCACAGGGACACAGCGGCACCACGCCTCGTATCTCTCGTTGAGAACGGACCGGAGGTCGTCCCCCGCCTGGCGCACCTTCAGGCAAGCATTTGGAGGTTCAGAATTTCAGCCAAACGGTACATGAGTACAAAGGATGCGCACTTCAACAAGCCCCTGTAAAAGCTCGAACTTGCTAGAACATATCCTCATGCTTAAAATGCGTCGCGGCCCCCGAAGAAAATGTATAGCTAAGATCCCGTTTCAAGGCACTGACAGCGAGGGTGGAGGCCTACTAAAAGACCGTAAGATACATCACCCGCACACCTTCTATTTCCCCTGAACCCTAGATCCTACTCCCAAGACCTATAATCCCCAAACCCCAATCCGCAAGCACAAGCTGCTTTAACTTTCAAATCGCTGTTCCTAAGCTTGTTCATCTATCAACCCTAGTCTCTACGCCGTAGAACCCAGCCCCTAAACCTGGATCACGAAGCCCTACCTAGTCTCTAAACCCTTCTTCCCATTCCAATCTCTTAACTCTACTTCCCGTTCTCATGGCTGTTTCTCCTGGGATCCAGAGACCCAAAGCTTCAACAGCCCGAGCGCCTGTGGCGAGAAAAGGCCGTCCTGCGGGCCCCAATGGTAATTGTTGGTCATCTTGGGGTGTTGGTGTTCTTTGGGGTAGGAACTCCTTTTTCTGTGCAAAACAAACATACCCTGACCATGTCGTGGGCAATTTAGGGTTCAGGGTGCGTACGATTATCAGCGCATTTCGGTAACCCCAACCTCTCCGACCTCTACAATCAGCAGTCTACCCAAGTCACCTGACAGCCATAAGGTCCCAGTGTTCAGGGCTCTTGGGGTATGGGGTTCAAGGTCGAGAGTAAGGTTCTAGGGGTTGTAAAACTGTGCAATCGGCCGCTAGAACCTTAGCCATAAACCCTTAACTGCCTAGGCTTGAGGGTTTTTGAGGGTTTTGGAGCAGCTTCGGCGTTTGGGGGAACGCATGTGGGTAGTTCCCAAAATTAGGGTCCCATTTTTGTACCTCTAGATATTAGGTGCCGTACCATAACCTATAACCAAAAGGGGCCCATCATTTTGAGCAAAAAAGCCATGTGCACTCGGGTCCTTGTTGATGCTGTCGATGGTCTTGCAGACTATTCTTCCGGCCTAGGAGCACGCTGCTAGCACGGTTTAGGGTTTAGGGTTTAGGGTATAGGGTCAACATCAGGATAAGGAAGCTCTGAAAGGACTCCATGTATCGTGTATGGGGGTTCCATATTAGGAGGCCATGTGAGCTACAGTCTGGACCCCTAGCATCCCCCTGAAGAGGCCCTATCATAGTCCCCGAAACAATCCTATGTAGAACCATCCTTTAAGGAGTTTAGACTATCATCTGGGACCTTGCAGAGCCCTGTGGAGGCCTTAGGGAGGTTTGAAGGAGTCTTTAGTTCTGGATCCCCCGCTTACCTACTCCTTCATCATGATCATGTCTCCGACGACTTGAAACAAGGAACTATGTGTTGGACCATTGATAAGGGGATCCTGTCTTGCTACACCCACTTTAAATTGGAGCTAGCAGATCCAGGTTTTGCATATGGAGCTTTCCAAAAATTAGGGGCCTCTTTTGTTCAGAAGAGGGTGCGGGGGGGCCCGGGCTTTGCATGGACAAAGTTTCGCCTCAAAACGAACAAGCAACGTAAATGACAAGCTTGAAAATCGAGCCTAACATCTTCCGCACCCTGACCTTAGAAAGCTATCACAAGTGTGGTCCTCTGTGATGCAGGTTTTTTGTTTGTAGACGGCCTGCATGAACATTCCGGGCGTGTCGCAAAGACATCCAAAAGTATTCGGCCAATCTAGGTCTGTCTGCTGGCTATACGAAAGCATGTGAAAAAGCATGTATAACATCTGCGGACAAACTAAGCCATTGTTTCACATTACTCAGCAACACAACATAGCACAACTATCGATTACAACGATCGTCGAATATTTACAGTATTTCCTGCACGAAATTTGATGGGTAATGACTCAGCATATGGCTTTTGTTAGTAACAAGAAGCATCTCTTCATGCACCATATCTAGATTCCCCACCGCCCTGCCACGATTTTGCACTATTGAGGCCGCCATAAACCCTCAGCCAGCGAACCTGCACCCCTCAATGCGACAGGTGGCAATGAAATTGGCAAAACCGTGCGACAACAGTGCTCATGAAGCCTCCCTTGTTATGCCATCCCGTCCAAGTAGTCTCACATTCTCGCCGTTGCCGTAAAGCATGTCTGCATTGGTCTGGACCTGAGATGCGCACAATGCAAGTCTGGAAGGGTTGTGCACCATGTCTTGCAACAGCACAAAAATGATGGGTTTCATTCTGAATTCAGGAGGTGTTTTTAAAGTTTGAGGTTTAGGATCAAGGATTGGAAGTGGAGGAGAGACCCCAGAGTGTAGTCGTTGTCTCATGGATTAAACAGCTGCACTATGTATGGTCACATTACGGAAACCTGTGGGAAAGTAGTGGAATGTCGTATCCGGGGGAATACCTTTCGCCCCGGATGATTCCTTGGCATCATCCCAAAAGACATGCCCTTGGTGGCCAAAACACGACTTCCAGACCCAACCCGTTAGGAACAAGAGCATTGAACTCAAAAGCACGCAAAAATGAAGCCCAGCCTCCACTGACCATCTATCGGACCGACTTTTGGGACCCGGGGAACCTCGTAACTAGTTAACATAATGGGGATAACTGAATTCACTACATGGCTTAGAGGGGCTATAAGTATACCTACTAAGTCCCCCTGACCCACCAGGTACTATCACGCGCCAATAGGAATCGAAGCCAACACTTCTCGCATCAAATCTGGTACTTTCCCAAAATAGGGGACACCAATATACTATTGTCCTTATTATGGGACCCCCAAAATGGTACCCCCAATTTTAGGAAACCCCCATCTGGGGTACCAGCTTAGGGTTTGGATGGAAAGCCCCGTAGACTCCTTGCCTGCACCTTCCTGAGGGATCTGAAAGGAACTGTCCAAAAGTAGACAGAACTAGTAAAAAACTAATCCTTCTTATGAGGACCCCAAAATGCAGCCGGTAATGTATGGAGTGATTTTCATGGCCTCGAAATTTTCTTACAGGAGGGGCGTAGCAAAAGCCTTGTGGAGACTGCGGGAGAGTTGATGTTAAAAATCCTGCTGAACCTATGATACTACAGTATACCAAGGCCCTTCAAGATGCTCAGTCTCAACAGCCGATATCCCTCTGGACCTATAATAAAGGTATCATTTGTCATAATATGAAACCCTAAACCCTAGGGAGACTACAGACAGGATAATAATCCCTATAAAGCCCTACATAATCCCAGTTTCCATTTCATTTTCCATGTTCTTTTCCATTTGATTCTCCATTATTGGGGGTATATTCCCATATATATCTATATGTAAACTCCCCTGTAGACCCTAAACCCTAAACCCTAAACCCTATATAACCCCCTCATCTAGCTACTGAGCTCCTCACAACATAGGTCCACAGCTGTTCGAAGACGTTCTTGTCTGACCTTTTTACAAAATTGTACGCGACTCCCAGGCCGGTGAGAAGGCCCAGGGTTTAGGGGTTTAGGGGTTAAGGGGTTTTGGGCTTAGGGTTTGGGGTTTAAGGGTTTAGGGTTTAGGGTTTTGAGTTTTGGGTCTAGGGTTTGGGGGTTTAGGGTCTGGGTGTTTAGGGGTTTGGGGTTTAGGGTTAAGAGGGTTTGGGCGGTATGTGCAGTGTAGATCTGAGGCGTTGCAGCGCTCAGCAAATTAGTGGGTTTAGGGTATAATGAAGCATTCATTGAGTGATGAGACTCAAGCTCTTTCTGAACTCTCTGGCGCTTTGTCGGGATGAGGGGAATATGTTTTAGGGACTATCTTTGCGGATCTTGAAGGGACTACTATGGGGATGTACTCCCACTGTTCCTACCAATAACAGAAAGTGGGCATGCAAGCCTAAGCACTAAGACATGGACAAAGAAACGCACATCAGCAAGGTTTGAGCGAGCTTTCGAACCTTCCTTGGGAGCTTTACTTACGTCAGACTTAGAAGTAGGGTGGCCATAGAGTTTCCCCAAAGGGCCGAATCCTTGATACCAAACTTTGCAATCATCCTTACAACTTATACCGAACTTTGCGTAGCTGCCCATCAAGGTATACCCTAAGGGTCCAAGGACTCAAATAATGAGGTTTTAGGGCCCAAATACTCTACTATTAATGGTATTTGGGCCCCAAAACCCTATTATTTGGGTCCTTGGACCCTGAGGGACAAGTAGCAAAAAGAAAAAGACACAACAGACCAAGGCTAGGTTGAAAACTCGTTCGCGCGGAAATACTCCGACCGACTTGAACTGTCTGCTTACTGGTGATTAGTAGGGAATAATTAAGGCAGACCGCTATATGGGGATTATATAGGGATTGTAGTCCCTTATTCCCTACTAGCTTCCAGTAAGCTTACTTGGAGGTTGCTGTTGTATTCCTTAGTGGTTTTGCCAGCTATGATAAGTGCCCCACTTGAGGTTGCAAAAAATTTCATCCGGAATTGGAACAACACCGACATCGTCAGCAAGCTGCTTCCTACAAAGCAATACATGGCAGCATAGACAATGACTGTGATTAGGTTCTATAGCGGCTCAAATGATGGGTCCTTTTCTACATTTTCACATTCAAGACCTTAGGGAAGAGTTGCAGGGGAGACACGAAAACACACAGAAGAACCCTGGTTACAACTTGGGGTTTCCCTACCTAATAAAGTGACCTACCGCGGGTTAGCAGGGAATAAGGGAACATATTTCCTACATGATATATTCCCTTCCCAACCCTAAACCGTATACGCATATATATATATATTGATATACATATGCATATACTCCCCTTTTTCCCTACTCACCAGCAGTAAGAAAGAAACGCTTGGGCGGCTGACTTGAGCGTGCCCTGGATCTGATCGCAGAAGTCCTGCTTGGAGGTTCATGTGTAGTTGCAGCTCGGGTATGAAATTCCCTAACATATGAACGATCTAGGGATCCCTATTGGTAGTTAAAGGTTTAGGGTCTAAGGCCCCGATATCCTCCTTATACTACCCCACAATATCCCCAGAACACCACGGGGAAGGATGAGCCCCAAACTCTATATACCCCCTCAGATACTGTACCCACTATAAAATGCCAACTCCCAAGCCCGAAATCCTAAACACTAAATCCTAAACCCTAAACCCCCGTGTGTACAAATGAGAGAGAAGGTGATATACAAATATGTACAAGTACGTTATATACATGTAGATAAATATATAAATAGATATATACATGTGTATATATATATATACATATACACACGTGTATCTCTCCCCTAAATGGCAGCTGGAAACCCAGTGAGAGGTGCAAGCAGTCCTCCGCAGAGTCTACAAAAATCTGCGTCGCCCGGGTCAACCTCCGTGGCCGCCCATGAATGCAGAAAGGGAGTAGGGTTTAGGGTTTGGGATTTAGGGATTAGGGATGAGGGTTTGGAGTTTAGGGTTCGGGATTTAGGATTTCCGGCTTTGGCCTTAGAGCATAGGATAAGGACTTGAGGCTGAGCATGTGTTTAGGATTCAGGGTTTAGGGGCCGGGCCCCTCAAGGATCAATAAAGAACTTCTAACAAGCGCTTCATAGCGAGTTGAGAAAAGGATCTCAATGTAGTTCATGTTCATCCCATATAGTGAACCCTAGAACCCAATCTCCTCTTCCATACTGCAGGGAAACGCCATGCGAGCGTTCCCACATCAGGACGGCTGCATACTACTCGACCCACAACCCCACAAACCAATAGAGAATCCCAATTTCGCCGTTGTCCAATCTATCCTCTGTTATTGGGGTACTATCCCTCAGCCCTATATCATCCTCACATATCCTGTATCCCTCTCTAACAACTATATATACAGACTAGTCCCGATAATCATTGGAGACCCCAACTGTTGCAGACCTGCCGACATGATCCAGGGCTTAGGGTTCAGGGTGTAAGTTTACGTAGACTATCCGCAAACTACCCATACCAATTCAATGTATGAATCCATACAACCCTGATTATTTGTTCACCAGGGCTGCCCATAAAGCCTTACACCTGCAGGGTTTAGCTTCTAGGGTCTCTGCAACCACTGCATGAAAGCAGTTGCTGCACAGTTGCTCCCCCCCCAGCCAGGGACATGGCTACTCCTCCCTAAACCCTAAACCCTAAACACTAAACCCTAAACCCTCACCCCAAACCCCTGAACCCTAAACCGTACGCCCTTAAGCCCTAAACCCCAAGATGGCAAGATACCCCTTGCCAGGAGCAAAGAAGCCCATAGTCCCAAGGGTCTTCATCATAAGCTTCTGTAAGAACAGGAATCCCTCAGTCTCCAAATCCCCTATCCCAATCCAATGCCTGTAAAACCCCTATATATATATAACCCTACATAGCCGCTAAATACCACTATATACCCCTATGAAAGCTCCTATATAATCCGTATAATTATAAGCCTTATGAAGCCCCTACCCCCAACACAATCCCATAGCGGAAGATAACAGGGTCCTTAGCATGACAACCCCGATGATGTCATCTGATACCACACCTGCCAACCCTGAAACCGAAGTCTCAAGTATGAACATAGGGGGCTTATAGGGATTATATGGGGATGATAAAGGGGCGATGTAGGGATTCTACAAGGATTACATAAGATTCTATGGGAGTTATATGGGGTTATAGAGAGATTGCATAGGGGCTATGCAAGGATTACATAGGCATGATAGAGAGATTAGACAGGGCTCAGGGCTATGGAGAGTGAGATCCATGGCCCGGATAACCTGACAACGATAGTGTCTATGGTTCAGGGTTTAGGGTTTCGTAGGCCTTCAATGGGCTTTATAGGGATGATTGAGGGGTTTATCTAGGATTATGTAGGGATTATATAGGGGTTATATAGGGATTCTTTGTTCCCAGCAGAGACATGACTTGTTTCGTGATCTCGTAGACCACGTCTTCCCACTGATCCGGATACTGGGATTTTGACACCATGCTATCTGGTTTAAGGTGTGGGGTTTGGGGTTTAGGGCTTGGGGTGCAATTCCTTCATGAAAATCATGATTTGCAGGCCGCTTTTTGACAACTGAGGGCCCTGCGCTTGCTTGTTGGCGAAGAAGGCAGCAGAAGCCTTCTCACAGCGCTTTGAGTGCCAAGAATCTGCTGAGTAATCCATAGCTTAGGAAAAAAACAAAAAAAAAGCATAGTACCCTCTGAGATCCAGAAAAAGAAAAGGCTGGGAGGATTGCAAAAGCTTTGTTATTCAGGGCTCCATTCATGTAAGGTAGGATACACACTGCGGTCCCCCCAAAGTATCTTGCTCTACGCCGGACCCCATATTTGAACAGAATCATATTCGAAAGACCATCCTCACCGGGAATTTTCCCATTGGCTGGCCGTTGCCAAGGCGGAGTCTTCCTGGGATGTGAGAGCTTCTCAGAATCCTCGCGCCCTCAGGTACAGGAGCCAGATTTTAAGGGGTTTATGAGGGCCCCTATTTGCGAGTCTAGGGATGACTTTAGAAAATTCCTATGTAGGAGGGCTGCCAGCACTGAAACGAAGGGATGAGCCGATAAGGCAAGTAGGAGAACAACAGTTTGGAGTTTGGGGTTTTAGGGTCTTGGGCACCTAAGTCCTCAAAGCTGAGCCCTATAGCCTAAATCCTCGAAGCTAAACCCTGAACCCTAAACGCTCAAAACTAGACCCTAAATCTTCAAAGCTAAACCCTAAACCCTCAAAGCTAGACCCTAAATCCTAAACCCGAAATCCCAAGGCCTAGACTGCAAGCTCTGAATGGCAAATGGGAGCCTTGTCGAAGATCTTCCCCGACTCTGTGGCTTTACGCTCCTCTTGCTGACCCAGGATTTTATACTGGGATAAGAGCGGCAAATGGGGCTTGACATTTTAGACTTGAGGGTTTAGCGGTTTAGGGTTTAAGGGTTTAGGGTTCGGAGTTTGTAGAGTTTAGTGTCTGACGGCGGCTTTGGGGTTTAGGGTCCAAAGTTTAAGGTAAGTCTAAGACATATATCGGCTTTGTGGCGACGATGGGGCTCCTGACTTGAGATTGTATGGCGTAGGATTTGGCCAGATTACAATACTGCGTAAACCTTACAAAGTACTCTTGGGGTAATGACCCATCTAAATTACAAATTTGGGGGAGGTCACTGCAATTGACCCAAGTTCGCAAGTGGCTTCCAGCAAGATTCGATGGAGCCCTAAACCCTAAACCCTACTTAAGGCTTTGAGTTTAGAGTCTGGAGTTTGGCTGTAACAGCATTCATAGGGCTTACTTCCGAAGTGTGGGGTTTTAACATGAATCCTGTGCTAACTCTATCTATAACCCAATATATCAACCATTAGCGCGGAATGCGTCTAATCCTTCTAAACTCTAAATAGTACATTTCACTTGATGTTCCATGTTCTTTTGTATTTGAACCTCCACTATTCCCTACATAACGGCCTAGGTTTGCAGACAGCTGCAGCTTGAGGCCAACTTCCGACGTTGTAACATTGCTACACACATATCTTTTAAGATGGGCCTAGACTTGCCATTAGAAACCGCAAGATAGTGGAAATGGGTACCACTGTACGTGGGCGGTTCCTAACCCAACGCATCCGTATCCTCAACAAGCTATCCAAAAAGGGATTGCCACAGCAGGAAAAGAGCAGCTGTGCATCAAAATCTCTTACTGGAGCATGTTGGCAGACAGTGACCTGAGGCCGATATGGAGGTTATATTGGGGTATAATCGGATGATGGAGACGAAAATGCAAAAATCTATTTAGGGTTTAGGGGTTAGGGTTGAGTTGATCCGCTTGAAGCCCGACACGTTGCTCCATCAGTGCTCGTGCTGATTACGTTTGCATTCCGCACAGGATTGCCCTCTCAGTAGCCGAAGGACATATCATCCTTTGAGCTAGTCGAACTACCCACGTCC
>CAJNIZ010045293.1:14485-32912 GCA_905231905.1 Symbiodinium pilosum | reverse complement strand
GGGTTTAGGGTTTAGGGTGGATTTATGGTACCCTAGGGATCCAAAGTAGCCCAATGTAGGTAATATTCACAGACTTTAGGGCCCAATGTAGGGAATATTTATGTACATGGATCCCTAGGGGTGATTTAAACGCTAGGGTAGGTCAAGGATTTAGGGCTTCGGTGGGTTTGGGGAGTTCAGGGAGGGGTTGAGGAGTTTAGAGTGAAGGGTTGGAATGCTCCTACTGCTGATGAAGTCTTGCACCACCTAGGAGGGTCCCTCAACTGCTCCGATCCCTGAGATGTCAGCGTCGCAGGATTTTATTCAAAAAACTGGGTTCGAGCGTTCCGTTTACAATGCCATGTCCTGATGATTTTGATTCCCGCGCTGCTTTGGCTTCTATTTCTCTTAAAGTTATGCAATACCAGAATTAACACTCATGCTGTCACGATGGTGCTGCGCTATCACTGTAATCATCCTTACTAATCCTTACTCTTTCTGTTCTGACGTCTGACAATACTGCAAACTTGCAGAAATGCCTGTGGCCCGTGGGGTTGGGGGTCAAGCAGGGTAGGTCCATGATGTCTCACTCATGTTTTCTAGAATAGTACCTTTGAGACCCTACAGGATATTACCTGGCTATAACTTGGGTTCATTCACTTTGGAAGCTCTTTACAGCTGCTTGGTTCGGTGTAGGGTTGACTCGCAAATCTCAGTCTAAGGCCATGGACCACGAGTATGGGCCCTTAATCTTGTGGGCACTGTATACCCGGCCCATATTACATGTATACCCTGAGGGTCCCCAGAACCCCATAAACGAGCTGTGGGGCCATGTTAGCCCAGACCTGTGATTAACAAACCCCCCTCCCCCGAAAAGGGATTATAATGGGAATCCGAACATTAAGGCCCTTAAAAGGAAGGGGTTTAATACTACGTACTTCCAACCTTAGAACTGCCTCCATGGCAGGGTGACTTAGGAACTGTACCTACAACATCCAGGAGCCATATGGTATCCCCAGTTATCCCCGTTCTTAGTCTACTTACTAAGTGCCCTTGGCCCTACACCGGGAAAACAAACAAATCTTTAGGTGGACCCCCACCCAGCAATACTTTCTGCGAGGGATAACGGTGTTTATATTGGGGCCCTCTTATATTCCTATTGTACCACTATTAAAGGGGGGGTTCAACTAAACAATACTTATCAAAAATCCGGCCACCGACATGCTCAAGTTTGCCCACAATAGTTCTTTACCCAAGCCCCCTATAGAATCCCTATACCCCTCAGATGCGAACTAGAAGTTCCCTCCTGTAATCCCACACCCTCCTAATGAACCCAAGTAAGTCAGCGGCCTTCTGGGTCAGTTCCACTGCTCCCCAGCATTCCTCCACATGAGGATTTCCCAAAATTAGGGGTGCCTTTTGGGGCTCCCTATAAAAAGGATTCTTAGTGTTTTGGAAGTCTACATTGGGGTTCCCCCTATTCTGGGAAACTACCACATAGGCTGTTCGGCTTACTTGCATCAGGGCTAAGGGTCAGGGTTTTGAGGCTTGGGATTCTGGTGCGCTGGGGCTGGGCCAAGGCTGCACATGTCGTCATTCGGCTCTCAGCTCAGAATCTCCGGATTCTCAAGTTCTGGGGTTCTGGGTTTAGCATTGCGCCAGAATCGCCATGTTAGCCCAATGTGGACATAAGCTGTCATTTTGCATCTACTGTCTGGAAAATGTTCGATTCCAGGAAGTCTGATTCGGATCCGCATACCATGCGCCTTACTAAAGAGGGTACTCGCCGGGGCCGCCCGAGTAACAGGAGACTATGGCGCCACAATTACCAGATGCCTTTGGGGTACCATGCACTATACTTCAACGAGAGCAGATAGAACCACCTGCAGCGTGAACACCTTACATCCTATAAAGTCTTAGCTAGCATTAGCCTTCTATGCAAGCTCTAGCATGAAACCTCTACACCTTAACAACCCTTGTGTAATATAAGGCTGCATTTCCGACTCCTGGATGGAACTCCATGACCAAGAAGTGGACACGCCCTGCAAGGAGCCCAGAGGGTCCCAGGTTCAGGGTTTAGGACCCAGGGCCCAAATTTCAAGTTTCGTTTCAGGGCTTCGTTGGAAGTCCATGTGTAGCTCATGTGTAGCAAGATATCTTGCTCGGTTTGTCCGCGCTTCTAGTTAGCCATGAAGCTCTGGGCATGATTTGAAATTATTGGAGTTCAGCGCGCAGTGTTTCGGAGGGAGTGTCTCACAGAAGAAAGATCCTTTGTCGGGTCTAGGGTTTAGCGTGTAGGGTCTGCGGGGTCTGGTGTAGTAGACACAGCAGGGGCATCCCCTGTGCAGCACCTCATGATGATGTGCAGCAATGAGGGGTTTAGGGACAAGCAGATAAATGTCTTTCAAAACAGTCGGATTACACACGTAGGCGGGTCTGAGGAATCATCTTGAGAACTTCGATCTGTGACTGTGGAAGCGGTGGGATGCAGGCTGTTACCTTGACATTTTATGGCTTAGGACTTAGGACTTAGAATTTAAGGTTTAGGATTTAGGGTTTAGGGTTTAAGGTTAGGGGACCCTCTTCTGGCTTTAAGTACTTACCTTGTCCAAGGCAGCGCGACGCTGAAGATTATGCCGTGCGGGTTACTGTTTAGCTTCAGGGCTTTGAGGGCGGCGCAAACACTACGCCCTGAAGCTTCCAACCCTATCCCCATACATCCCTAAACCCTCAGATCATGAAGCCTTGAAGCCCCAAAACCCATAAATCCCTCAACCCCCCCCCACCCGACCCATGACCTTCACCCTAAACTCTGAAAACACCAAACCCTAAACTCTGCATTCTAAACCCTAAATCTTAAAGCATCTCAACCACTGAGCCTTCTGAGAGAAGCCACTCCGATCCGCGCAGGGCACCCATCTCGTAGCCTCTGAGAGAGCCCAGGGATTTGGGTTCAGGGTTTGGGGTTTAGGGTTTGGGGTTTAGGGTTTGGGGTTTAGGGTTTAAGGTTTAGGGTTTAGGAGTTTGGGGTTTAGGTCTTACGGCATAGGAGCTCTACAATACTTCAGGCTAATGGAACTTGTACGGGGTTCACGTCCTGAGCGTTGTGCTCGATTCGTGTTTTGCTTGTTGGCCCGTTGGCCCTATGCAATTTCTGTTCATCCTGAGCTTCAGGGCTGAATTGAAAACCCCCTAAAACCTAGACATGAACGCTTTGGGGGTTGCGGATGAAGTTTCAGGATTAGGGTTTGACAAGTTTAGGGTTTTGGGTTTCAATGCTAGGGTTGAGATCTAGGCACTAGCATCTGGGGTGGGTTCGAACTCTTAGGTAGGGCGCAGGGTTTAGCAGCTGGGTTCAGAGTTCAGGGCCTAGGTTTGGGGGTTGAGGTTCCGAGGTTTATGGGTTGCGGCTAGGCTTGAGAATTATCGAAACGAACGTCATAGCTTAGAATTACGACAAGAAGGAGGGTAGGGATGGCGGTCAATGGCTTCAGGTTACTAGAAGACAATCAGGTAAGTTAACAGACCCTGGCAGGAGAATACTCGCACCCTGCAAATTTTGCACTTGCGCCCCAAACCCTGGGCCCTGAAACCTGAGCCCTAAACCCAAAGCCCTAATCCCTAAACCCTGAATCCAAGGATGCGATTGAAGCGAACCTAGCTTTGAGTGGCGGAGTTCAAGGCTTTTTCAGGTCAAGATTTCCTAGAAGGAAAGAAGTGGGTAGCGTCCCAAAATAGGGGGACCCCAATATAGATCCCCAAATACTACAATCCTAATTATGGGAACCCCAAAACAGTACCCTAAGTTTGGGAAACCCTCATTTCAGGCGCTGGGTTCTCAGCTTGCAGCAGCAAGAAATGCCATGAAGTCCTGAAAACACTTGGGAAAACCTTTAGCAGCACTTCGCACTACAAAACTAGACCCCAAGTCAACAAAAGGATGAACCCTACACCCTAATCCCTAAATCCCTCAAACCTGAATCCTAAACCCGAAATCCCTCAAACCTAAACCCTAAATCCCTAGATCCCATGCCTTCCACATCCAGCTTCAGCAGCTCGATGGTGTGGATATCGCTGAGGTACGACCCGACGATCTCATCCAAGGTTGTCAAGGCAACCTCCTCCTTAGGGTTTAGGGTCTAGGGGGTTTAGGAAGTTTAGGGGGTTCCTGCTTTGGGTAGCTAGGAATCAAGGAATGGATCCTTATAGTAATCCCTATATACACCCACTGTAGTAGTTTCCATTTCTTTTCCATTCTTCATTCCCAGCTAACTAAGTCCGATCTCCGAGCTTCATCCTCCATGTTTGGAGGCCCTGTCAGGTACCCCTGGTCTGCGATGCTGCTGTAGTCATAGCGGACCGTCATATTCACAGACCGTACCTTGGCTCAGCTTCCCCCTGCTTCAAATTGCGCGTTTGCGCTGAAGGCTTGGGATTGAGGGGCCAGGGTTTCGAGGGTACGTTTCTGAATGTACTGAAAGCTGAACCCTAAACCTTCAATCCCAAACCCCAAACCCTAAACCGTAACTCCTAAACCCCAAACCCCAAAACCTAAACTCCAAAACCCTAAACCCCTAATAAATCCTAAGCCCTAAACCCTAACACCCTAACACCCTAACACCCTAAACCCTAAAACGAACCCATGACGGCCGTCAGGGCGCGCGTTCACCCAGACCGGCTCCGAAGATGAAGCTGTGGCCGATTCTGCCGCAAAGGGTTTTATTGTAGGGTTTTAGGGTTTAGGGTTTAGGGTTTAGGGTTTCGGGTTTAGGGTTTAGGGTTTAGGGTTGCAAAGGGTTGATGTTCTTAAGGTTTTGGGGGTTTAACGTTTTAAGGTTTGGGGTTTAGAGTTTTAAGGTTTGGGGGTTTAAAGTTTTAAGCTTTTGGGTTTAAAGTTTTAAGGTTTGGGGGTTTAAAGTTTTAAGCTTTTGGGTGTAAAGTTTTAAGCTTTTGGGTTCAGAGGTTGAGGGTTGTGGGTTTCGGGTTTAAGCTTTAGAGCGCAAGGTTAAGGCTTTAGGGGTTAGAGATGAAGCTTTAGGTTTGGGGGTTATGGTTTGGCGATTTACCGGCAATTGGGTACTGCCCCCGCGCTGTGACTGTCCCCCAAGATTGCAACTATACTAGCTTGCTAACCTTAATGTAGACCCATGACTAATAAAGCCCCTCCTTGTAAGGGCCTTAATATTAGGATCCCTAGTATAATCCCCATTAAGGGGAAGGGGTTTATTAATGAGGGCTCTACATTAGTAAGGAACATCTGAATTCCGGTAAGAGCCCCAGGAGATGGTTTACTTCAGGTCCAGGATGCTTGGTTGAAACACATAGTCATACGTACCATTTCAAGGTAAACAAGATATTGGGAGAATTGGGTAGCAGAGGGCTGGGATGATTCTAACTGAGAGGTCTCCAATGGTTTGTGGATAGTTACTTGGATGAAGCAGTTTGAGATGCATGGTAGAGGGGTCAGACTACAAGTTTTGGGGGCTTCTAGGGAAACACGAGTCCAGGAGGATTAAATGCACTAGGAGCTGCTTCACAGTTTTTCGAAGTGGCTCTAGAATCTGTACCTCAAGTGGTTCGCGATGTTCCGGAAGTATGATTTAGGCAGCTAAGGTGCTATACATGAGTGAATACTGCACATGAAGGCCTCTTGGGTTTGGGGCTCAAGTTTTAGGACGGTTTAGGGTTCTATTGATCTGCCATAAGGAACCCAATGTCCACACTAGCATCCCCTCCTTACCCACAGTATGGGTATGCCAGAAAGCTTTGAGGGGCTTGTTGGGGCGTCGGATGCAAGGGATCCTAAACCCCCAAACCCTAAACCCATACTGTTGTTAACTGCAACAAATAGACTCTAAACTCCTAAATACTACGCCTTAAACTCAAACTGCTTTTGATTAAACACATAGACCTTAAACTCCAAAATCCTAAGCCCTAAACTCAAACTGTTTTTTTTTGAAACACATAGACCTTGAACTCTAAAATCCTAGGCCACTATGACCAAGTCAGTGCTCCTTTGTCGGCCACCTGCTGGGGCAATTTGCAGCCAGGAATTCCGTGGCACCTCGCGATTCCGAAAAGCTGCAGATCAGGAATCACACGAGATATTTGTTGGGATGCTAGTAGGATACTGTAGGATCTATCATGGCCATGTCGTGGAAGAGTAGGGATCTACACGCTTGCGAGGACATTTTGGGACTTTTTGATTAGGGGACAAGTCGAAGTTTAGTATTTGGGGATGAATGTTCTGGCTGTTTCTGGCTGGTTCAAGACGCGGGTGGCGATTTCTCGCAACAGCCTCCCAAACGGCTCTCAAACTGCGCAGCCTGACCTGTGTATGCAAAGAGCACCTCGTACCAGAATCTTCTATTCTACCGCACAAGGCACGAACGGTATTCCCAGCTTCGTATGGGAGTTTCTTTTTCACAGTATTGGCAACTTGGGCGCTACAGTACACCTCCCACCACCATTTCAGTTTCATCAGGCTCCCTGTCATTCATTCCTTCAGTCCCTAGCCAGCAATTTTAAGGCCCTTGATGTTGAGCATGAATAGGTGAGGAGCCCGCAATAGTCGGAACGACGAAGAGGACCTCTATTCTTGGATTTCCCCTGTCAACAAAAGACTCACTCTGCGTTGCTCTTCCAGAAGTGAAGCGTGAAACAGAAGTTGATCTTATCTTGGGACTTTTAAAATATCAGGGCTCAACCGAGTTGGGCATTTAAAAAGATAGTCATTGACAGTCCCGGGGTTTGAGTTTGGGGGCTAGGGGTGACCAAATTTTGAGTCCTGATGTTTTGAAAGTTTCCCTAAATAAGATCAGTTTTGTGTTTCACTTTCCACTTCTGGATGAGCAGCGCAGAGTGGGTGTGGAACATGTCTGACTGAAACTAGACCAACTATCATAACGAGGTACATGCAGGCGGAGAAAGCATAAAATATCAGGGCTGCACAATTGAAGGCTTCAGGAAAAAGTGTCTACAGTGATAGAAATCAACCTCCTGACCACTCACGTGGTCATCTCGTCCAATACCCGCAAATCTAAGTTGTGAAACCCACTAGCACAAAATCAACAGCAAGGAAATAGAAACACAAACACCGACCACCCATCCCGCTTTCCCAAAAAAAAGGAAACAGCACGCATGCATACATATATACATATATACATATATATGTACACGCAAAGCCCTAAACCCTAAACCATATACATGAAGATATACATACATGTACATGTGGTAGCTTTCCTAGATAGGGGAACCCCAATGTAAACCCCCAAATACTTTCATCCTTATTATAGGGACTCCTCAACAGTACCCCTAATTCGGGAAACCCTAAACCCTAAACCTTACATAGCCCCCTATACAGCCCTGTATAGCCCGATATAACTCTACCTTCATATGCCACCCAGAACACAGCCCTGCCCCCACGAGGCGCACGCCGCTTCGCCAGGGATGATGGGCAGAAAGGAGAAGGTGCCAGTTGCTTGGTGGCCATGCCTTTGCTCTTCTGTTTAAGGGCTTAGGGTTTTTTGGATTTCGTGCTTTGAGGGTTTAGGTTCAAGGTCTTGTAGGGTTGAGGGTTTGGGGTTTAAAGGATTAGCGGTTCAGGGTTCAGGGTTCAGTGAGTAGGGTATCCCAGGAGCGGTACATGTAGTAGAATAGCCCATAGCCAAACGGAACAAAATTTTCAGGAGGACTATGGAGCGGTTAATGTACCAGGGAAACCAGAATCTCCCAAGTAAGGATATCATTTGTTGCTGACATTGCTTAAACTCTGCTATCCCAAGATTATTTAAGGCATACTTCTTAGTGCAGGGACTTTGGGCTCTTCGCGCCCGGCGGTCTCGGAGCACATCATGTACGTGCGGGGCTGCCTCGGGCCCGAGGGTGATCACCTTAGCGATTCCAGTTCATTTTAGCACAGGCTAGCTGTGCGATATCATAGTTTGGCCCGAAACGAAGTACAAGGCTTTCACCTCGATCTCCATTGGAAACCACACCATGCCGAGCAGAGTGTCGGAAGGCAGGTTCTTCTCCTCAGCACGCCGGAAAGCCCAATATTGCCCACCAAAGACATGACACACCAAAGCGGCGACCTGCCCCTATCTCTGCAACGCTGCCAAGAAACACAGCGCTTCACGGCCTTTGCCTGGCTGTTCTTGACGCCCTCAAGCTTCCAGGAGTTGTCCATCTCCCAATTTTCCAACAGCATCCTCGCTTGAAACTGGAGCTTCAGCATGGTAAGCAAGCAGCAACGGAACGCAACAGACGACAGACAGAGGCCCACGCAGAAAGGACAGGCGCCAAGTCTTGCTTGAATGGGATGCCCATCAAGTCGCAGATCCTCTGGCAGTAGAATAGGAATTCGATTGCCGGGTAGCTCTTGGGCGTGTCCATTGCCTCACCACACCACAAGTCAATCTAGCCACCGGCTATCCCATGATGGCTTAAGCATGCGTATATACATAGATGTACATGTGAATGTGTATGTATACCTGTATTATGAGGAAGCAAGTAAAAATTGGGGGGGGGGATACACAGATTAAACAAATCTAACTAAGGATCCTAGAAGGCGTTCTGCCTCAGCTTTGCGCCATGTAGCCCTTAACCCCAAGGCCTAACTTGAACCTCAACCGTAGACCTTCAGCCCTAAACCCTAAACCCGAAGCCCTAAACCCCAAACCCCAAGGCCTAAGCCCTGAGCCCGAGACGCCATTCTATGAACTTCCAGCGCCATGCCGGGGGCTTTCAATCTTTGATGACATGGAGCTTCCTCTAAATGAGCTGAAGGCTGAATTCCAAGCATCCCCCCTCATAAGCTGTTTAGGGTTTGGGGTCTTAACTCCGAGCGTCACCCTTAATAACCCCTAATCCCCTATATAAGCCCCTTTGAGGAGTTAAGACCGTAGCCCAAATAGGGATACCCTTACTGCCCCTACAGGCTTCTGAGAAGTTTTTGGAAGTCACAGTTTAGGGCTTGGGTACCTGGGCAGTTCCTAAAGTTAGGATCCCTTTTTGGCACCTCTAAATATTAGGTGCCGCAGTGTCATCCATAACAAGCTGGGGCCCATGATTTGAGAATAGCCCACCTAGTGATTGTTTTGGCATTCGGGTCCGGAAAATGTTCTGATGCACTAAAACTTCCAAGTGGCTCTACCAGGCGGATAGGCAGTCGTTCCTCCACCTCGCTGGGGTGCATACCAGCCTACCCACCCATCCTCAAAAAGATGAGCAATCAAATATTGCAACACCTACAGAACTTGACTCCTGAATCTACACACTGTCCCACTTACGTAAGGCTCTATGAATCTTCGGAATTACTTCTTAAAGGGTTTTGGGGCTCCCTGTGTCCCAGATCCACCAGCTTCCGATTCTCCCGCAGTGGCTCGAAGCCCAGCACAGTGGCCTCGCTTTTAAACAAAGCTTAGGGTTTAGGGATTAGGGTTTAGGGGTTCATCTGTTTAGGGTTTATGGATTTATGGGTTTATGGGTTTAGGGTTTATGGGTTTATGGGTTTAGGGTTTATGGGTTTAGGGTTTAGGGTCTAGGCTTTCGGGATATGCGGGCCTTTGAAAAGGTATAGTATAGAGGGGGTATGTAATATAGAGGGTATATGGGGTTTTTCTAGGGGTTATATAGAGGGATGTATCCCGATGTGGGTACTACAATATGCATAACAGGGATAGACGGACCCATTAAAGGTTATAGACGGATAATATAATCCACGCGGAAGGGAGAATGGAAAAGAACGTGGAAACTACCACATGGGGGGGGAGTGGAGTAGGTACTGTACTAGGGGTATGTATGTGGATTACATAGGGATAGTAGCGGGCTCCACCACACTCTTGAGCACTAGTAAGAATCCTCATAGAAGCAGCCTCAGAGAGTTCGTCGGGGCTTTCTTAGGCGATATGTCAGGTTTGTTTGCCAGGTTCTGAAAACTGGCGCCCGCTTTTTGGGAGCCCTTCAATCAGGATAGTACTTTGGAAGCTGTTTTGGGTCCGCCTATTTCTGGACCCCCCTTCAGACGTCCTATGCGCAACCATACGCAGAACTACCCGTGCGACTGCGAAGTAGTCCGGAAACGGGACATCTCGGACAAGATCACAAGATATGTGTGCAAAGCAGTGCTGGTGCCAGATGCCTATACACTCACAAGGAAAGTGTACCAAGCATGTAGCAGAACAATAACTACAATTTTGGCAAGACTCACCAAAAGGGGCAGCTCTATGAAAAGCACATATGTACATCCCTTTGGCCAAGAGTCCCCGGCAAGGATGCCCATAAGTGACCAGTCGGTGCCGTCGAAGACCCCTGCATCCACCTGTGGCTCTTGTCAAAACATGCGAAGAACATTTCAGGACCCTAAACCCAAAGCCCAAACCCAAATTCCTAAATCAAGAACCTCTCCCCCCAGCCATAAATCCGAAACCCGATATCCTAAACCCTACGGTGGAGACAAAAAAATCTGCGTGACCCTCAGTACAGTATCCTTTTGGGTTATAATAATACTAGAGTAATTAAGGTCATGTCGGATTTTTGCATCAACAGAAGGACGCAGGTAACTGTAGGGCGCATTCCATAATTCAGCGAATAAATCAAGGAGTATACCGTAAATCGTATTTACTGTAATCTAAGATTTAAGTTGCACTCTGAATCTCCCGCATGAAAGGTATTGGGCTTCTGCGACCACACGCTTTAAAGCTGATATGTGCTATAGCCTAAACTCCTAGTATCCCCCTTGATTTAAATAAGCCCTATAATACTCACCTATATAATCCCCTATATAACCTCCTTTAAGGAGTTTGGACCTTAAACCCTCAACCCTGCAAAATCCCCTACATAATCCTCCTTTTAAGCGTTTAGACCCTAAACCCCAAACCTCATATAACCCTATATAATCCCCTATATAACCCCCTTTAAGGAGTTTAGACTATGGCTCAGAATCCCTATAAATCCATACATAGTCCCAGGGTTCCATTTAATTTTCCATGTTCTTGCCCATTTGATTCTCCATCATTGGGGGTATAAGGAGTTCAGACTGTAACCCTAAACCCTTTATAACCCTACATAACCTCCTATACAACCCTACATAGCCCCTTTACGGAGTTTAGACTATGACTATAGCTCATATCAGATGCAGCCCAGCCACCATGATCTTGCCGGGGCGCAAGTTGCGCGCCAGGCGAAGGACCTTGGAGTCAGGGGTTCAGGGTTAAGGGTTTCTTGGCTTTGGGTTGAGGGTTTGGGGTTTGTGGTTCAGCGTTTAGGGTTTAGGGTTTAGGGTTTCAAGTTGGGTTTAGGGTTCAGGGTTCAGGGTGTAGGGTTGAGAGCCTTGTTTCCTAACGACTTTGAGTTTTAGGGTGTTGTGTACATGTGAAGAATCCAAGCGCCCGACAGAGTTGTCTGAGAAGTCCTCTGCAGGAGAAGGACCTCTACAGCTGAACTTTAAGATTCCAATGCTGGTTTAGGGTTTAGGGTTTAGGGTAACTAGGGATGTTGTTCCCAATGGAAAATACAAGGGAAACTGTGCTTATGTAACGGTTTATGGGGGTTGGAGGCTTAGGATGTTAAAAGGTTGGGGACCAAGCACCATGCCCAATTTCCTTGTTCTGATACAGAACGCTGGCATGGCTCGTGGTCCCTAACCCTTGCACTGTAGACCCCTAAACCCTAAACCCTAGACCCTAAAACCAAACGACACCGGGGCAACGCGAGACCCAAAACCCGTGTGGCTGTATAGTTACCTAGCAGTTCCAATGTTTCTAGACTGTTGGGTTCAGGGGCTCACAACTCGGAACCCTATCATCCCACAACTACGAGACCCAAAAGGAGGGCAATGAAGACTGCGGTCCTTCTTAAATTGCCTTGTGGCTTCCTGCCAGTACTATTATTGCTATTATTACTATTGCCATTACTACTAACAATTTTCTGTTACGCTGGGACCCCTAAACCCTCAACCCTAAACCCTAAACCCTGAACCGTGTGGCAGATCCTTTTTTCAAAATCAGTAGCGAAGCCTCCGGCTCCTTGCAGCTCGGGGGTGCGTGAGGTGGCGTGGCGGTTAAGGATTTAGCGTTTCAGGACACATAAGCCCTTAAACCCCTAAACTCCATTGTCAATTGTAGACCCTGGGCCATAAACACTGCAGAACCCAAGCCTCAGGCGTTTCAAGACAGAAAAGCCCTTGAACCTCTAAACTCACTTGTAGACCCTGAACCATAAACTTTTTAACCCAAGCTCCAAGCCCTCAAACCCAAAGCTCTTGGGCATTTGGGCTCAGATAGGTGATTCTTCTGAGGTCTCAGACCCTGATATTTTTTCAGGAGGTATCCCTCAACTCTAAGCCCTAAGCCCCAAAGCCTACACCCTTCTCCCTACCCCCTAAACCCTAAACCCTTCACCCTACCCCCTAAACCCCAAATCCTAAACCTCTGAAACAGTTCCCCCATCTCGCCTTTCCATCCCCAGGCGCCGGCTAAGCTGCCCAAGTGATCCACTTCTCCATCAGGGCCTTTCTGGAAAGGCTGCCTCAGCCAGGATTTGGGGTCTACAGTCAGGGGTGTAGGATTTGGAGCGTAGAGTTGAGGGCATTAGGGTTGAAGGTTTAAGGTTTAGGGACTAGAGTTTAGGGTTTAGGGCTTCGCAGTCTTTGGCAAGCATTTGTTGCTTGATATAATGGACGACCATTCTGATCTACGTGTGATGCCTGACTGTCCCTTCAGACATCCTACTCGGAGGTTCAGGGCAATTATCACTCCTTTTTAACTGTACCCTAGAACCCAATACTGTACCTTGTAACCCAATTCTTAGCCCCCTAGGTCCCCGAACATGGTCACAATGGGCTTGTATGCACCAGTTGGACGAATTAAAGCCCGATTATAAACTGGCAGTTTTGACCCAACTCTGACCACATTGGGGGGAGGGGGGGGGGTTGGGGGTTTAGAGTTTAGGGTTTAGGATTAAAGTTTAAGGTTTAGTTTCGGGTTTAGGGTTTATAGGGTTTAGGGTCGGGATTGGGGTTAAGTGCGAACTTCAAAGCACAAATCCGAAACCCGAAGCCCAAAACCCTGAAGTCACCCCCCCAAATCCTGAAGCCTAAGCCTTAAATTCCAAACCCGAAGCCCCAAACCCCAAACTAGGATAGGTTCATTGGCCCCAGGTATGGGTTGTATTTTGCTCTAGAAGAATTATGAGGGTTTAGAGTTTAGGGTTCGCAAGAAATATATCTTAAAACCTACCCCTACGAACCCTAAGCCGCGGCACAGGATGGATGGTAGCGGCGAACAACGGGGCGGCAGCCGCCAAGGGTCCTTTCTGCTCTTTAACCACATGTTAACCACAAACATCTTTTACATGGGACTTCTCAAGATGGCATTCCCTACCGCGAACTAACATGGAACCCAAAAAAATGCGAATAAACACAACTGTTCTTGGAAGGGGGCTAGTTGGTTCCATGTTAGCGGAAGGTAAAAAAAACTCTCTAATACTCCTACTTCCTCGTGGTGCTGCTGCGAAAAAAAGTGAATCCCACGGGGCGAATTCCACTGAACCCAAACCTAGCATTCAGCCGTGACCAGCCCTATGTTAGCCCTGTATATCCCCTAGATACCCTGTATAAAAGCGTATTTCTTCGGCTAAGACTTGAGGTCGTTTTTCAGGTTTCTGGAGAGCTTGCGCCTCATTTCTGGGGACAATGGCATGCCGCCAACAGACAAAGACTCATATGAGCTGTGGTCTAAACTCCTTGAGGGGGGTATATGAGGCATTATATAGGGTTTAGGGTCTTTCAGGGGGATACTAGAGGTTGAGAATACAGCTTCTTGTTGGTTGTGATTATGGAATGGAAAGTCAAACGGAAAAGCGAATGGAACATAAATCGCTAAAGTGGGTTCACAGGGATATACCGGGTGTAGGAAGACAAAATACAAGATCTTGGGGGATTACATACGGACCCCTCCATCCATCACCCCCTACCAGCAAACATTAAAATGTATGCTGCTTCATCAGGAGCAGTTGAAGAAGCTAACATGGGAAGCAAACAAAAAGGTCCTTCGTGGCATTCAACTTTGATAAGGAAAATGGTCTTTGGGATAAATCAAGGGACATTCATTTTGCAAATGACCATATCACATGCTAGCTTCGGGGAAATTATCCCCTTGGATCGAGCCCACAACTCCTGTCGAATTCACGCATGATGCCGCAACCATCCCATCTCATCCTTTGTTCCTGTTGTCCCCTAGGGAATTCCTGTCAAAGGATCGCAACGTGCTATGAGCATTCTCAAAATACATGGTCTCGCGTATACCCCGGCAGGTGATTTCTTGGATCCCAAAAAGAGGAGGATGCATAGTTCATGATTAGTTTTGAGACATGATCGTCTGGTGAGATAAACCTTGCAACCTAAGCCACTTACTCATTGCCCCAAATTCCTACACGTGGGTGGTTGTCAAATTATGGTCCCTTTTTGGGTACCCTAAATATTAGGTGCCGTATTATAGTAGGGATCCAAAAAGGAGCCATTATTTTGAACCGCCAGGGTTCCGTGAGCAGCGGTGCTGCATGGCGACCCGCTTGCCAGATAAGCCTTCAAGCGGCTTAGTGCTTCCGCGCGTAGGGTTTGGGGGTTGAAGGAATTCGGGTTCTAGGGTTTAGGGTGTATCTAAGGGCTTCAGGCTTTGGATGAAGGGTTGGTTGAGACTTGAGCATTTGGATGTTCGGGTTTCGGGCTCCCAGGTCTAGGGTTGAGGATTTGGCGGGGTTTCCCTCAATCCGGGGTTCCTCTTTGGGGATCCCCATACTAAGGATTACATTATTGTGGGGTCTATATTGGGGTCCCCTATTTAGGGAAACTATCATTTCGGATGCAAAGTTTTTTAAAGTGTGCAGCTTTCGCTTGTGACGGTTTTCGCCCCTGGTCAATTCTACATGTCCTGCAGCCCGCAAAATACTGTATAGTAAGCAAGCCCTACAATCTCTTTCCAGGAAACTCCACTCTAAATAAATCGTAAGCGCCAAACCCCTAAACCCCACCTAAACCCTAAACCCTAAACAAAGCGTAGCCGAGCAGCTGTAGCTGGTCCATTAGACCAAAGAACGGCCAAGTTGACTGGCCTAAGACGAACAGAGCTTCACATGTTTCAGAGTTTAGGATTTAGGGTTTAGGGTTTACGGTCAACCCTTAACCCCAGAAGCACACTCCTGTCATGCCCTAGGAACACCTATCTCAACCTGGAGTGGAAAAGAACATATATGGAAATTGAAATGGAAACTTTGAACCCCAAATCAAATGGCAGGTTCCGTTTAATGTTCTGTTTGTCGCCATCATCCCTGTATTCCCCTTTATATCCTCATGGAGGGGTCTTCATAACCAATGTTATTTTGTGGTCTGCTTGAGGTACCCGATATCATAATTATACCGGGAACTTAAGACTTCAATATCGGTAATTATTCCCCACAATCCCCTATATACACCCGGTTTCCAATTCCTTTCCCATGTGATTTTGCCAGAAACATCCCTAAACCAGGCCCCGGCTGTGAACCCGAAGATCTGCGCCCTGAGCCCTTAACCCACAACCCTAAACTGAACCCTAAGCCCTATTAACCCTATAGACCCCCAAACATAAAACCCTAAACTGAACCCTATGAACCCTAATCCCTAAACCCTACACCCTAAAACCCTAAACCCTATTTAAACCAGAAACTCTCAGAGCCCCGGCACCCACCCGGAGCGCCAGAGGATTCAGCTCGCGCGCCGCGCGGCTTGCGAGGTCCAGCAGGGAAACCTTGTACTGAGATAATTGAAAATGAAATGGAAACTACTACTTAGGATTTTGCTCAGGGTTTGAGGTTTGGGGATCAGGGTTCGGAGTTTAGGGTTGAGAGTTTAGGATTAAGAGTTCAGAGTTTAGGGTTGAGAGTTAAGGATTCATGGTTAGGGTTCAGGGCTCAGACCTTAGGATCTTCTGGCGAAGGTGTAGGGTGTACTTTAGGGGTTTGAGCCCTTGTCTTCGGAGGCTGGCAATTGAGTTTAGGATCTGGGGTTTTGCCCGGTCATGAGATCCGGGTTCAACGGTCACACTTTGGGGGGTCAGGTTTGGTACGGGAGTGGGGAGGGACCTTTCATAGAACTTTAGGGTCAAGAAGGGCGGGCTTAATGTCTGGGAGTGGCGTTAGGGGTTTGAAGGACGAAAAAACCCTAAACCGCCTAAACCGTAAAACGGTATGTCAGAATGAGAGGATCAAGTCTGACACCGCATAGGCCAGATGAAGCTTCAAGCAAGGAATCTGAGCAGGGGTTTAAGGTTCGAGGGGTGTAGGGATTTAGGGTTTAGGGTCTGAGGGGTATAGAGTTTAGGGTTTAGAGGTTTAGTGTTAACTTTGAGCAAGCAAACAGCTCATGAGGTCACCATTGTTCAGGACCTGAATCAGGCACCAGCTGAACACAAAGCTCGGCACTTGAGACATTCGGCTCGAAATGACTTATCTGGGCTGGAAGGGAGGAATGCCGGAGAATCAAAGGGAACACAAAATGGAAACTGGGGGTACATAGTGGTTTAAAGTTTATATGTGTGGCCTGGAAGGAGGCAGGACAACTTCGCCGAACTGCCAACATCCCAAACCAAATGCCTGTTTCTCAGGCAGTTGCAAGAACCGTGAGCGTGCCGTCAGGGCATGAAGGCCAAACGTGCTTCCGGGCAACGGCAGTCTGTGCAGGTTAAGACAAGGAATTCGCCCTTGCGATATGACTTCTGAGAAATGGTATCTCGGCCTGCACACACTTGCATTATTCAGTTTACAGCAGCTGCGACGTCACGACCTGCCTCATCCCCAAACTCCCTGACCTTCCTGGATTGCTGTTAAGGAAACTTGAATTGAGTCATCAAAATAGGGGTATGCAGTAGGGTTTCCTTACTGCAGTAACTTAATGCTCAAGTTCCTTAACAGCAACCCAGCTCCTCTTTAAGCTTCGGCTTGTAACCCTAAGCCTTGAGCCAAGCAGCACGCCGCTCCTCCATGACCAGGGAGAGGTAAAGGATCATGGAGAGGAATCCCTCCACGCAGTCCCTATAGTTGGCCTTGAACCACTCCTCAGCCAACTGGGTTGCTGCTAAGGAACTTAAATTAAGCTACGATAAAGGGTATATATAGGGATAATGGAAAAGAAAATGGAAACTACTGTAATGGGGTTATATAGGGTTCAGGGTTTAGGGCTTAAGTTACCATAATGGGCATATATAGTAAACAATAGGGTTCCCCAATATAGTAACTTAATTTAAGTTCCTTAACAGCAACCCAGCCAAGTGATAGGGCTTCACAAGATGATGGTTTTCAGGGTTGTTCTGGTGGCTTTTCAGCAACATAGTGAGTGCTGACAAAGACGTCTTTGGGGGATTTTGATATTGTAGACGACTGCTCTGCGCATCCCCAGGTCTCTTCCTATCTGGAATATCCTTCATTTCGGCGCATTTCTCGGGAGCCCACCCTTTTCAACGATACGTATGAAATCCCCCAGCACAATCCCCTGCAGTCATGGTGCCCAAAGTCCCTGAAACTAAGACCCTAAATCCTAAACCCTAAACCCTCCTCTGACCTCAGACTGCAACAACCTAAGCCCATAGGCCCCAATCGCGCCCGGGCTTCAAAAAGCTCGGATTGCGTGATCTGCAGCATCTTTGGGCTGAAGTCCACTCGGAACTCCTTGTAAGATCTTAGACTTAAGGGGCTGAGGATTTGGGGGGAGGGGTTGGGGTTTAGGGTCTAGGGTTTAGGGTTCAGGGTTGAGGGTTTAACGTTGGGCTTGTTGGGGTTCAGGGCTAGGGGCATGGGTTTATGGGCTAAGGTTGTGGGGCTTTCGTGTCTTTACATTGGGAACCTGGCTGATCCCGGGTCCCTGTCCTAGGAGTGCTCTTGCACATGATAACAATAATGCTAGCTGCAACTGAAACCAAGGACGCACAAATGGTAGGTTCCAAAGATCACAAGCCTGTGGGGTATGCCAGAAATAGGGTTGCTTGAAGCAACGGTAATAACAAGAATAGTAAGCGTTGTAAATCAATAGCAGATCCGTTGGCAATTTAGCAGTATACAGTGATAGCAGCAGCAGCTGATGATGATGATGATGAGTTATGAACACTGCATATTCAAACTTCTGACACCAAACCCCAAACACGATCGAAATCAGCTGCAAGGCCGTGTCATTCACTCGGTTGGGCCCCCTTAAGGCCCGCCCGAAATCTTAAACCCTGAGCCTTCCCAAACCCTGAGCGCCAAACCCTAAACCCTACACCTCAAACCGCAGACCCTAAGCCCTAATGTTGGACCCTCTTATGCATGGGGACCCGGTTTAATGTCAAGTTCTGGGGCTAATTCAGGATCTGTGGGTATGTTTAGGGACCCTCTTTAATGTCAAGTTTTGGGGGCAACAATAGAAAAAACATAGGTTTGACCT
>CAJNIZ010045293.1:4257-14385 GCA_905231905.1 Symbiodinium pilosum | reverse complement strand
TTAGTTTTGTACAAAAGTTAATTACTATCCATCAGATAACTCAGAGCTTAAGAAGCCCCAATTCCTAAAACCGAGACCCCTCAAACAATTCTTGATTCAGGGTCCTAAAATTGTTTGGGGGGGGGGGCCGGGCATATTAAAGCGGGTCCAACATTACACCTTCAACCCCAAACCCTGCACCCCAGTCTAAGTCCCCCTCGCTTCACCCTCTCCTGGTTGTCGGAGGCCTGCTGTAGGGCGTCATAGAGCTCGCCCCAGCGCTCCCCCTGACAGCTGGCTGTGCGGCCTGCGCTGAGCCTGTCCGTGGTGCTTACGGGGGTTAGTATAGAATAAAGGAATATAGTATGTAGGGATTATAGAGGGATTGTATTGCTATAGTCCATACGAGCCATTAGTAAGGCTTTTTTTGCCATCCTCTACAACGTTACGTGCTACGATTATTGCTTACAGCGCCAATTATCAGCCACGCTACTAGAAATCATTGTTCGTATTGAAGCACCTACTTAGAGCTGCCTTTGTGGTTCCTTCCATTGCTCCGGCTAGTAGTATATTGCTGTTGCTGCTGCTCATGATGAGTCGATCTTCAAGCAAACATTATGCGTGTGTATTGTTCAGTTTGCTGGTGTAGTTTGTGTTCTTTTCGGCGGGGATTGGGTTGGTGTCTAGGTTAGGCGATTTGATGTTTGGCTTGAGATTGTGAGTTCAGGGTTTGCAGGCTTACTCTTCCAGAAAACCGCTAAACAAACCAGTTCTACGCGGCGTCAGGCCGGGTGCCTGACGCCGACATCGAGAAGCAGCGGCGGCAGCAGAAGCCTCGCAGAGGCTGATGAGGTTGATGAAAATGACACATTTGGATGTTCAGACCTTAATGATACCGTTTAGGAGTGCCTCAGTTGAGGATTATTGTGTTTTTGGGTACAGAGTGAAGACCCCTGCCTGTGGCAATCCAGAGATATGCAGACATCGCTCTCTTGCTGCTGCAGGAAGAGGACAACTGGAAGCAGGGCAAGAAATAGTGGTACGGCTGGTACTAAAAGTCCGGCATCACCCTAAGTACCCCCTGCCTTGGGAATTGCGGTATTCTAGTATACTCAAATCATCAGACTTTCTTGTCTTCTTTTACCGAGACAAGCCATGTGCCATGTGCATCCCTCCCCACACATACGAAATTGGCGTTCCAGGGCATGACCTGAAGACCACACAGGATTCGGGGCGAAAGGGTATTCCAGATCGTGCTTAGTCTGACCCTTTTGAGCCCGCGAATACCTGGGGGAGCGTCTCGGGTTATGAGTGACTGAGGAGAGCTACTGGAAGGAGAAATAACCCAACCGGGAACCAAACTCTAAGGTTGCAACTTAACTGGCCCACTGAATTCTGCCCATGAAGCTATGAACCCCAAAAAGCAGGGAAACCCAAACCCATAAATCCAGACTCTAACACCCACACGCTAAATCTAGGCCCTAAAGCCTAAACCCTAAACACTACACCTGCGCAGCTTCCGCCGTGCCATCCGCTCAAAGGTTGCGAAGAGCCCATGGGAGGCTGCATCAAGAGCAGTGGCTTTATACGGGCAACGTAAAAGACTATCTAAAGAGTTAGCTATATGGGTTGTTCTCAAAATTATGGGCCCTTTTGGTTATAGATTATATTACGGCACCTGATATGTAGGGGTACCAACATGGGACCATAATTTTGGAAACTACCCATCTAACTTTGAGGTCTATGCTAGCACGTTAATGTTAGGCACTGCTTTGGCTCCTCATTGTGCATGGTTGCGTACGCCTGCTTACAATCGCTATATGAGGAAAAAGCCTTGTTTCAGCTGAGATTAAGGGATAGACTGACGCGGCTTGCAGATTGCAATTTTTATGTTTGGTCTTTGAGGCTTCAGGTTGGCGAGGGCGTAGGGTTGATTCCAAGGGCTTATAGCCTGGCGATCTTAGGGTTTGGGGTTTAGAATCAAGCCCACAATCGAGCTGCGAGTTTGCAATCAAAATGCGGGCCAACGCTGCTTCATCGACCTTAAGACCCCAAGCCATACAGCTTTAATGTACATGCCTGAGTAGTTTCGAATATCATTGCCTGACAAGCGTAATTCAATGCACCCGAACAGACCATTTCGTGTCATAAAGGCCTCTGCACTGGATCATATACCCAATGTAACCCCAATATACTATAGTAGTTTGCATTTTCTTTTCCATTATCCCAATATATACCCCAATATATACCCTACTATATTGTATACCCTGTCAGGAGCTCAGAAACTGGCTGACACAACCACCTCAACCAGCGGCTCTTGGTGAGAAGGATGCTTTCTGAGCGCAGCACGGCTGTCCACTGAGCACGTCCCGAGTGACTTGCACCCTTGCGAGCGGGCTGCTAGTCTAGAATCTAGCTAGCACATGAAGCGATATAATCAGAGCTGAAAAAAGATCTTACAAGATGTCCCCAGATTGTCTGCTGGTGCATGTTTATGTATGGTATGAGTGTCCTAACTACCTTGGCGTGTATCGGTAGGCATTCAGGATTGCACGGAAGTTTTCATGAAAGTCTGATCCAACCTGTATGGGAATGTATCGAAATCGACGCTGTGTCATCCTCACAAGGGAGCCTGTAGTCATTTTCTTGATCACCAGGTTTTTGGCGGGATCCCGAAGAGCAACTCATACACACCCACGTGCCCTCAGACTACCCCAAATGAGCCCGGAGAGCCATATGAGACTGACATGGGGGCTTTCCAATAAAGGCTTACGTCTGCGGGGTCTGTGGTCCTCTGCAGGCTACAGATTGCATATTGAGCGCAACTCAGCTCAACTCAGCATCATACATGAATCCCAACCCAAGCCCTCCACTCTATACGTTGATTCCACATACCCAGAACGAGGCCCAGAAGTAGAAAAATATTGGCCATGACATCATGTGAAAGAAGCCCTAAACCCCAAACCCTATTCCCTATAGACTTTGCTCCCTAAAACCCTAATCCCTTATAGCTTAATCCCTAAGCATACCTTAATCCCTAAATATCCTACCGGTTCGGGATCTCATCCTAAAGCTAGCCAAAAAAAACCGCCGAAAATCCCAGATGTGCTTTGCGTCTAGGCGCTTGGCTTCAGACGTACCCCCCAAGCAAAAGTTCCCTGAAGCTCTCTTGCTGGCACAGCTGTCGGAAACATCTCTAAATCTCAGTCTTACACCCTGCAGAGCCTTCAATCAAAAACCTGAACCTTACACAAACCCTATACCCTACCTTACTCTTGGGTGAGGTTGCTTTCGATTTGAAGGGAAGGCTGCTCACTCTACTTTGCACGATAAGGCACCTCTACAACTTAGAGTCTCCCTTTAGTAGATAGAATATAGGGGTTCTATTGGGGTAATGGAAAAGAAAATGGAAACTACTACTTAGGGCTTAGGGTTTAAGATATAGTCCCCCTTAAGTAGATAGAATATGGGGTATAATGTTCAGGTTATATAGGGTTAAGGGTATAAGGCCCCTTAAGTAGATAGAATACGGCGTATATGGGGATCTTATTATAATATACCCAAAGCCATATTCTATCTACTTAAGGGGGACTATAATGAGCCAAAAGCATTCTCAACCCTAAACCTCAAAGCCAGGGACTCCCACTGTGACTTAAGCAAGACCATGTAAACTTTTACCTGCATTGGCATTGCAAAACCCTACGCGCCAAATCCCAATCCCGAACCACCAAACCCCAAGGCCGAAGCCCCAAAGCCAACATCATCAACCCTTAACCCCAAAGTTAAACACCCGAACCTAAGCTCTAATCCACTGGGCGTCCAGCATGTCGGTCCAGGGCGGCAGCTCCTCTTAGCTGTCTCGGCTAAGTGCTAGCATCGTCTGGGTTGCTGTTAAGGACCTTAAATTAAATTACCATAATAGGTATATACAGTAATGAATATGGTTTCGAGTTCCTTAACAGCAACCCAATAGTTGCATGTCGTTTCACTCTTGCGTGATGGTTTTGGGGCTCCCAGCTTGGGGTTCTAGGCGCTCAGTACAGCCTTTGTAGTCTCAATGATGTTATCCCAGAACTCCAAACTTACCGGGGTTTGGGGTCTGGGGCTAAGTCCATCTAAAGACATAAGCGTTCCCGGAAAACCAGCGTAGGCGGGCTTGGAAATCCAACACGCCGGATAATGAGAAATGCAAACCAAAATAACCCTCGTTTAACCCTATTAGAGCCCATATAAGCCTTAGAAACCACTGCAGTTCCGGTGACACCCTGCAACCAAAGGTAAAACCATAAATGATCTGTTTGACGCCCTACGTAACTATAGAACCCCTATATAGTCCTATATAACCCGTTAGGAAACCCTATAGAACCCCATAGAACCCGTTAGAGCCTCAGGGAACCCTAGAACCCTAGGATGTCCTCCCAAAGCTCCAAACACCACGCCAAAACGGGCGCAACACGCCTAGGTTAGGTGGACCCCCCACCCAGTAATAGTGACTCTACGGGATAATAGGGATTATATTAGGGTCCTCTTATATTCTTATTAAGCCACTATTACAGGGTGGGGGGTCCTCCTAACATCTAGGGCATGTTTGGGGGCCCTATTCCAAAACAAGTTTATGGCTTTATAGGGACGGCATAAGGGGTAGGGGTAAGCCTTAAGCACTAAACCCTACTGCCAAACCCTAAGGCCTAAACCCTAAAATCCCAAACACTGAACCCTAAACCATCAAGCCCATATAAACTTGTCATTACGTAGGGTTCTAAAAACTCCTTAGTTTCAAAATTTCGAAAAAAATAAACCAAAATGACCACCCCCCAAACCCAAAGCAATGGTAATAAACCCTATCCCTAGACCCTATACCCTTAAGCCCTAAGCCCTAAACCACGACCTAACCCTGAGGTCCTCTTCCTTGGCGCCATCCTTCCGCGGCTGAGACTTGCTGGCCTGATTGTATGCTTGGAGGTTCACAAACCTATAAGTTCAGTGCCAAATGGCGAGGTATAGGAGGGTTAAAGGTTTAGGGGTTCTCGAAATCGGGGGCCCCAAGGGACATGGGGGATATGAAGGGGCTACAGAAGGATTTCGGGGGTCCTTATGATGGGCTATGCCGGGGCTGTTTTGGGCAATACCTATGTGGGCTGCAACTTCCAACAAGAGCCGTCTTACAAACATCAAGTTCTCACCTCCAATGAACCCCCCAGGACCTCAATGTCATTAGGGTTGTGTCAGGTCATAGAGGTCAAGGCCGAAACCCCTGCCCAAGCTACTATGCAGCAATATATAGCCCTCTTGTCAGGGCCCCTAAACCCTAAACCCTAGGTTCGGGGAGGATAAGATCCTGCAAAAGGTCTACATCCGATTTTTGCAAAGGAGTCCAGCAATACAACCCCAAATCGACATATCCTGAACCCGATCTCCTCAACAAATCCATCTTGTGGAGACATCTGCGTGTGGTTGAGGGGTCACAAAACTGAACCCTAAACCCTAAACCTTCCAAACCCTAAACCCTGAACCCCTGAACCCTAAACCTCATAATTGGGCCAGACATGGAGGTGTCATGTTCAGACAAGGCCTGTCTGAAGCTTCATGACAGCTACCGGTGCTAGGAATCACCTGGGGATTTCCCAAAATCAGGGGCAACATTTTGAGGGTCCCAATATTGAGTATAGTATTTTGGTTTGCCGCATTGCACAGGGTCGAAAACTTGAAATGCATAAGACTAAACAATGACAAATAATCATTCCCTGTAGTATACTGTACCCGGCGCCTCTATTCAAATGCTTAAATATTAAAGCCCCCACAGTACCCATCTGAGTCTTCGGGCAAAGAGCAACGCAGCACCCAACCTTAGACGGCCAGACGAAAAGACTCGGTTGGAATCAAGGTAGAGATGCATCTTGAGCCCAAGTTGGAGATTACTCCTCAAATGAGCTATACGCTAAACTCCTAGTATGCCCCTTAGTAACCTCTATAGTAGTCCCCTACATAATCCATTTTGAGGAGTGTAGACTAAAGCTCAAATGGGTGGTCGTCAAAATTATGGTCCCTTCTTGGGTACCCTAAATGTTAGGTGCCGTATTATAATAGGGATCCGAAAAGGGACCATAATTTTTGACAACCACCCAAATGGATTATGCCAAACATGGTGAGAGGTGTTACGTCTGCAGCTCGCAAGGAAACACGAGGCACACCATCTGTCCAGGGACCAATACTATAGTCCCCCTTAAGTAGATACAATATGGCTTTGGGTACATTATAATAATGTCCCCGTATACCCCATATTCTATCTACTTCAGGGCGACTATACCCCTCAACAAGGGTTACTTAAGGATTGCTATGGCAATCACTTAGGGGGGACCTAGTGGGGACAGTGATCGTGCAGGGGGGTAAACGGGAACCCAATCATGAGGATTGTGTACCACATTACATCTTTCAAGAACCCATTCTTGACATCCTGCAGGGCGGCCTGGGATCAAACCAGCTACACTCCATGCAGCTGCACAGAGAAGCCTATGTAGGCCTAAACAAAAGAAGGGAGCCCGCAGCCCAACCTGAAAACTCCAGCCCGAAAGCCATCACGCTTGAAATCGCGCACCCTCAAATCTAAAACTCCAAACCAAAACTCTACACCTTAAACAACTGAAGCTCTAAAATCTTGAGCCAGAAAGCTTTAAACCGCCCCAACTACAACATGCCTCGTGCACACCAGGTCCATGCAGTCCCTCAAGCCCCGCTTGGCAGCCCCCAATCAAAATGTAGACCTCTTGCTGTGATCCCCCTAGACCTAGAAAAAATTGTGTCCTGCCGCCACTCATTGACAGTCTATCAGACGGGTCATATTAGTCGCTTGATGTAACTCTATTATGAATATTCTCCAGCTGTTAATGAGTGGGGGCAGTACCCAAAATGAAAATTACCATGTCTCATAACTCCCTAGAATTTCATTGTACCAAGAACCTAGGTAAGGAAATAAGAGTTCCAGGGCCCTCCTAAACACTAAACCCTAAATGGTTCAAGGCAACCCAAAGGACTTGGTAGCCTAAAATGAGGCGTCGACGCGACTACTGCCACTGCAATAATGCCCGCCACCGGAAAGCCTGTCATGCGGAAGCATTGGGGTTACGGTTTAGGGGTTTAGGGTTTAGGGTTTACAGTAGGGCTTAGGGTTTAGGGTTAAGATACATAAGCCCCCTTTTTAAGTAGATAGAATATGGAATTGCCCAATATCATAATAAGATCCCCATATGAGCTGCATTCTAAGCTCCTCGTATCCCGCTTAATAACCTCATAAAGCTCCTCTTTACGGTCCATTATTTAACCCCCCTTTAAGGAGTTTAGACTGTAGCTCATCTGCCCCATATTCTATCTACCTAAGCAGGCTGGCTGTATACAGAGCGGGCTGAAGGTTTGAAGTTTAGGTTTTGGACTGCAAGGCAAAGTATTCAGGGTTTAGGGTTTCGGCTCCTACAGGTCTGTATTGTGGGGGTTTGATGTCATGTTCGCAATTTAGCCTCCTTCCGGGGTTAGGAGGTCGTGGATAATGTGCCGGCAGAGTTTGGAGCCTCAAAAAGAGTGCCGGTGTTTCATATGAGGCAATAATGGAGAATCAAATGGAAAAGAAAATGCAAAATGAAATGGAAGCTGGGATTATGTAGGGGACTATAGAGGTTGTAGTCTAAACTCCTAGTATCGCCTATAATACTGGGTTTAGCGTTTAGGGTCTAAACTCCTAGAATCCCCCTTAAAATCCCCTGTGGTGGTCCCCTATATAATTCCTTATATAACCCCCTTTAAACGGCTTAGCCTATAGATCATATAATGAGTTGTATGCGACTGAAGAAAATTCATTCGCGCAGGATATCATGCATGCTAAATGGGGATTGTGTACCAATATAATGGGATGGCACAAGATTCTCAAGGTTCTATGGGTCAAGATCAACATCGAAAGTGTCTAAAATCGAGATCCCTCCCAATTCACGAGGCTTGTATACCACCCGTCCCAGTATTTGAGGGTCTAGTTATGGGAATTGCGTTCTTCTAGGGGTTATGTTTCAATCTCATGCCTGAGGCATGTAGAAAGCCAAACTTCGCGGTTGGGTCCTGTCTCGCACCCTGCATCGTAGAATGTCCCGATACACGTGGAGCCTCGCAATCCTCGATCGGACACTAACCCTGCAATTTCCATAAAGCCATGAATAATCCCGAAGCAGCACCTAAGACTGAGGAATATGCCAAATTTCGCTTGGCTGTTCTTAGTACAATGCTGGCAGGGACGATTGTCCAAATGCTTTGAGGTCTAAGGGATTTGAAGTTGCTGATTTGGACGACAGTTTCCAAACACTCCACGTTAGCTTGGAAGATGTTCAGCAGGAACAGCGATGCAAGATTTGAACATTCCCTTGAGGAGTTGCTGTACTTGGAGGGTCGTGGGCAGCTGTAAGTGGAGCTCTATAAGTGAGAACTACAGCCATTTAGCTTAACCCGAATGAGAGTGCTTCACACCGCAACTTACGACTACCTCACAGCTACCCATGACCCTTCAAGCAGACAGTCATGAAAGGGCACGAGCCCCTTCTGTTCTCAAGTTCGGCTGTAGTGGCTTCCCGGGAGGAGGCCCTCCGCGCAATCCAAAAACGCAGAAAGAAGAGGGTCTAGGCTTCTGACGAACGACTGCCCCACATCTGGGTAGAACGCTGCAGCGTAAGGCTTGACAAGCTGCGCGCTTTTTGTCAGATTTGCCTGCCGATCGCCCTCTGAGCACCCAACTAACCAAAGCAAAACAAGCGGGACCTGTCTAGGGCCTAGGGATCCCTTAGAATATGAATATAGCTAGTCACAGCCCAAGCTGCTAGCACCTGAACCCCAAAACCCTGAAAATCATCAATATAGATCCCTCAGAGGAAGGACTGCACTCTCTGCCGTCGCCCAAGCGCCTTTGGCCGGACGCATGGCACAAAAGCAGCCAGAAGCCCACAAGGCCCAACGTCAGCTGCCTTGGCATTGCTTTCGGCCGCCGCATCGGTTGGGGCTTCCCCTGCTGCCTCGTCGGGATGGATGCTCTTTGCAAAGCCCACGAGACCCCGGTCATCGTCATAGATGGAGTAATAGCGCCTCAGGAAGGTATCTCCAATGACCCACTTTCCGCCCGGAACGTCCATGACACCCATTCCAGGGTCACATCGCGGCCTAACCTCCGGAACTGTATCACCAGATCCCCCAAGCACTGGAAACTCCTTGAGGTACTCTGCATTTCCCGTCTGCGGAACTTCGTCTAAAGACTTCAGCGTGTAGTCTTGGGGTGTCAGCGGGTAGTCTGTTAGCACACCATCCTCGGTTGCGGTTGAAGGCTTTAAGGGTTTTAGGGTTTAAGGTTTTAGGGTTTTGGGGTGTAACGTTTTGGGGTGTAGGCTTTAAGGGTTTAGGCTTTTTAGGGTTTAGGTTTAAGGCCCAATAAAATTCTAACTTTGCGCTCTCTCAATATGAAATAGAGGAGCCCCTGAGGTTAAAAAGTGCTAAAAGTTGTAGCCAAATCCTTTCTAGCCCATATGACCCTACATAACCCCCTATATCCCTGTATAAACCCTCAAAAGGTCTGGGCTGTTCTCGAAATGATGAGCTTCTTTTCGTTGTAGATGGTATACGGCACCTAATAATTAGGTGCACATTAAACGGGACGCTGATTTTGACAAAACTACCCATAGAAAGTTCTCGTAAACCCTAAACCCTGACCCTACACCCTAGAACCCTAGATGCTAAACCCTAAACCCTGAACCCTAAACCCTACACCATAAACCCTAAGCTTTAACCAAAGCATCTTTGTCCACCAGGCGGATGCTGACCGTTGGCAGCTTGCCCAGGTTGCTACAGTCATCCTTGAGTCTGACCTTGAATTAGGTTGTAGGGCTTAGCGTTCAAGATTTACGTTTTAGGGTTTGGGGTTTAGGGCTTAAAGTTTAAGATTTAGGTGTTAGGGTTTAGGCTGTAGGATTTAGGGTTTAGGGTTTAGGATATAGGGTTTAGGGTTTAGGGTCTAGGTGTTAGGTTTCAGGGTTTAGGACCTAAGATTTAGGGGTTAATGTCTGATAACCGATTAGTGCGGGGGTCCCCAATAAAGAAAAGTGTTTTCGAAAATTGTTCTGGACCCCCTAT
>CAJNIZ010045292.1:18661-33468 GCA_905231905.1 Symbiodinium pilosum | reverse complement strand
TTGGGTACTTCCCCCCCCAGTAACAGTCTATATTAGGGGTCCTATTAAGGGCTATATATAACCGTATTATGTTTATTATCCAACTGTTAATGAGGGGGGGAGTACTGAAAGTTTAGGGTTTAGGGCTTAGGGCTTGAGGTTAAGTGTTGGGCTCAGAGTTTAGGATTTAAGGTTTAGGGTATAGGGCTTAAGGTTTAGGACTTAAGCTTAAGTGTTGGGCTTAGAGTTTAGGGTTTATGGTTTAGGGCTTAGGTTTGAAGGTTTGGGGTTTAGGTTTTAGGTTTTGGGCGTAGGGTTTAGGGTTGGAGAGTACCCCAAACCCTCAGGCTTAAGAAGATAGGTTTGTGGTCTGGTTACCTGCTTTCTGGCTATCATCCCCTTCCAAAGGGCCCAAAACCAGGCTCGTACGGTTGAGAACGCCATGCACAGAAGGTTCTGGAAATGAGGAAGATCAAGGGACCCTGCAATCTACATACTGCATTATATGGGGCTATAATGGTGTTATACTGGGATAATGGGGAAGAAAATGGATGGTACTAGTACTATTTAGGATTTAGGACTTAGGGTTCAGGGTTTACGGGTTAGGGACTGTGAGCGGCCCTAAACCACAAAACCTTGAACCCGAAACCCTGAACCTAAACCGTACAGGTAAAAGGTGTTTTTCGGGGATTGTTCTCTTCCTTCTAGACACTACAGCCCAAAAAACCTTGGCAGTATAATCTTGCTTTACACTGGGGCCTATGGTGCCTCTCTTTAACGCACTACTCCAGCGGATGCTTCCCTAAAACAGAACAAGGAAATCCCAAAGCTTGACACCTTCACCCATACACAATCTTAAAAGTATTTTGGGGTAATCAGGCCTAACTAAGGTTATTAAAGGGGGACCCTGGGGGAGGGTAGCATGGAGGGGGACCCTAGACCCTAAACCCTAGTATGGAGGGGGGGTAGTACGGGAACCCAGGAGAATATCCATCCTGGAAGGTGCCTCGACCCTGTTCAGAAGCTTTTGAATCCTAACAGACCCAGAGCACCCGTGTCCTAAAAATGGCTTGATAACAATAGTAATAATAATACTGGTTCTACTGATACCATTAATACTAATTGATAATAATAATAATAATAGTACTTAGAATACCAATAATACTAATAGTACTAAGAATAAGAGTAATAATAGTGCTAGCGAGTAAACAGCACAGTCTCCGGATAGGTTCTCAAAAGTATGTGTCCTTTTTAGGCGTCCTCGCAAGACAGAGATTGATTAGAAGCCTTTGGGGTTAGAGAGAACCCGCCATCTGAAACGAACCCACATCTCCCAATACATCTCCGTCGACAGCCACTCCGCGCCAACGAGGCCCCAATCCCTTGCCTTCAAAAACTAACCGCTAATGATTGGCTCAGTGCGCCAGAACAACATAATCCTTACTTTGGGAACCTCTTGCATCTAGTTCTGAGACTTTGAAACGCAGACCCCCAGACCCTACTGTTGACACAGAAAATCCTGCATAACTTCAGTATACTATAGTACCATGATTCCCCAGGTA
Organism: Symbiodinium pilosum; assembly: GCA_905231905.1. Classification (NCBI taxonomy): domain Eukaryota; class Dinophyceae; order Suessiales; family Symbiodiniaceae; genus Symbiodinium; species Symbiodinium pilosum. The sequence continues at coordinate 31,927 of CAJNIZ010045292.1, read as the reverse complement.
TGAGGTACTTGGGGTCACCCAGGCTTAGATATCAACCTCATGAGTGCCGACATTCTCTCAGCTTCCATTTCCCTAACCGCTAAACCCTAATTCCTAGACCCTTATCCTAAACCCTAAGTCCGCAGCCCTAAACCCTATTCCCTTAACCCTGAAAATGAAGTTGTTTTCCTGCAGGCAGTTCTCATAGATTTGTTTGGCTCATCAGCTACTACTCCCCAAAGCCGTGGCGCCGAAGGCACGACATTAGAGTGAGGGGTTAGGGTGCGGGGTTTAGGCTGGTTGGAGTTAGAGTGTAAAGAGATCCTGTGGGTGCATGTCCGGATTTTGATTGACGTGTGAGCGGTTTCATGTTTTTTCCTACTTGTCGATGTAGGGGCCTGAATAGAGTGCAATAGTGTTTAGAGGCATGTCATACTATAAGCCTGCAAAGGCTACAAGGTTCTGCCACTAGTAACTTTTTCGGCCTCTACGTTTGCAGGCAATGAAGGAAGGGGTCCTCAACCCAAAGCCCTCAACCCTGAACCCCAAGCAGGCTTAAGGGTTTAAGGTTCAGGCTTCCGAATTTAGGCTTCGGGATGCAGGGCTAAGGGCTTAGGGCTTAGGGTTTAGGGTTTAGGGTTTAGGGTTTAGGGTTTATGGTTTAGGGTTTAGGGCTTGAGGATACAGAGTTTAGTGATTTTGCGCTCGCTCATGTACCGTACGCATGAAGAAGAAGTATATACAGTGGGATTCTGATTTGTGCCTCTATATACTCATCAGTCTTACTAGGGAACCTTATATACACTCACCAAATCACCAAATACTATCATGAAACCCTGATCCCTATAAACCCCTGTGTCATCCGAGTTTCCATCTTATGTTCCAATTTTCTTTAGGGCTTCGGGTTTAGGATGTCCATTTGCTTATCCATTGCCGAGGTGCTGTTATCCCTAAACCCTGTCCCTTATACCTACATGGGTGGTTGTCAAAATTATGATCCCTTTTTGGATACCCTAAATATTCGGTGCCGTATTATAATAGGGATCCAAAAATGGACAATAATTTTGACAACCACCCCTATACTATACTAAACTCCTAGTATCCCCCTTAATAGCCCCTATAGTAGTCTCCTATATATTCCCCTAAATAACCCCCCTATAAGGAGTTTAGACTGTAGCCCCTTTAGCGCTTTTGGGATTCCCTGTGCTCTCATTCTCAGTAGGACACCGGCCCTTAAGCCAAAGGCGAAATCTCCCGGTTTAGGGTTTAGGATGTAGGGTTTAGGGTTTAGGGTTTAGGGTTCAGGATTTAGGGTTTAGGGCTTAGGGTGTAGGGCTTAGGGTCCCAGACCCCTGCGAGGATCTAGGAAGTAGAAGCCGCAGTAGGGTACACTATGCTACTACTGGCTGATTTCTAGGAACCCTTATGGGAATTTGCCTTCTAGATCCTCCCAGTGGTCTAGGTTCAAGATCACGTACAAGAGTGAAAGGCAGGCTCACAAAGTTTGTTCAGGCAGGATATGTTGGAGCATAGTGGTGCAAAAACTGTACCCCTTTATGATCTCTCGTAGAGACCCCCATACTTCCTGATGAAATTCTGATATATCCCTAGTGCTCCGATTTTGCGAGACCCCCATACTCGGAAGAAGAACACTTAGGTGCCAAAGCTTTGGGGATCTGCAGCGCACAGATGCTCCAGGCCGTGACGAATTTGATGCCATCCACTTTCTTCGCTTCGTCGCGCTGTTCTTCATGTTAAAGTCCCTGTCATGCTTCTTGCATGCTGTTCATCATCATTCCTATATGTGCTACCGTGCCAGTTAATCCATGTCACTGCATCGTTGGTGATATTCCTATGAATACTCCTTGTCTTCTTCCTGATGCTACGTGCATAGCCGTTCTTAGCCATCGTTGTAATCGGTGCTATGGTTATTCGTGTTTTCTCATGGCTGCTTACTCTTTCCTATGCCTACTGCAAGATATTTGCCGAGACTGACCCTGCTTCAAGAAAAAATGGGGTTAAAGTTTAGGCGGGTTAGGGCATATACACCTCCTGCACTGCCCGCAGCCCTCCGTATGAGTGTGCATCGCTTTCTGCGCATCCAACAGCCGAGGGGCGGGTGCGCAATAGCTTTTACCGGTAAAACCTGAACTCCAACAATGCCCTCACCCTAACGAGAACCCCCCTACCCACCCCTTCTAATGATAAATGCTCTCCCCACTAAATTTTTCTCTCCGGATACCTGCTCGCAACCTGCCTCCCAACCTTATCCCGAAACCCCCTTACATGGGATGTAGTTTGGGGCTTGAGCTTAGGGGTATTACCCCAAGAATGGAAAAGAATCCCAACGACAAAAACATGGGTGTACCTAGGACCAAAATCCTGGCAATCATTTGAGTCCCCTATAATTAAACCCTAAACCCTAAACCCTAAACCCCTAACCCCTAAACCCTAAGACCCAGGCAACAACTCCCTGTATCTGATTTGGCAGGGCCATTCGTCAACGACCCGTGTCCCATCTTCTACATCATTAGAGCGCTGGACCATTTGCACAGCCTTTGGAGACTCGTTGCTGTAATAATTTAAACCCTTGTAGCCAAAACCCTGAACCCACACAACAATCTGAAACCCTACATAACTCCAATTTCTCAAACCCAAACCCCTACACCCTGAACCTAACCTGAACCCCTTAAATCCAAACTCACAAAACCTGAATACCAAAACCTTCACGCAAAGAACTCACCTACTTTAGGACCAGAGCGGTCAAGTGTGTGGCTAGGATACTGCCCCACGCATGGGGCTCAGCGTTGAACGGACGGTTTAGGGCTTAGGGCGTCCAATTTAGGTTTCGGAATTTTGGGTTTGGGGGTTGGGGTTTGTTGTTTTTGGGCGTTGGCAGGCTACGCGCGAAAGCCATATTGCCACAAGAAACCTCTGCCCGAACTGAAATTCCTAGGGACAACATCAGGCTGACAATTCAATTGGAAATCGCAAACCTTTGACCCTTGGCAACTGCTGAAAACTCTCAACTTCAACATCTGGAAACGAGCTTTATATAGGGGTTATATTGGGGCTATATAGGGACAATGGAAAAGAAAATGGAAACTACTATAATAGAATAGGGTATATGCTTGTTGGTCCAGGGACTCGGGTTCATAATTTGGGGCTTTGGGATTTCCCCTCTCCAAACACACACGGCACCTGGTTTTAACCCATTCAAATGCACTATCTTTTTGTGGGAGGCCTTCATGTCTTTTTTGGAAGGCCCTGTGCCAGAAACCTTTGAAGCAGTGCCCTGAACCCTAAACGGCGGTTCAAGGTTTAGGGTTTAGGAAGCCGCAAGACTTCGAAGGTTCAAGATGTAAGAAACCCCAAGACCTACAGGGGCTTCTGGTTTCCATGACGTTTAGCTGGCTCCGACCCTAACAGTGGTCCAGCACTCGGCCCAAGCAAACTCGCGCAGGAGGAGAGGAAATGACTTAGGGGAGTGTGGGGTTTAGGGTTTATTGTTTAGAGCTTAGGGGAGGGTTGAAAGGGCTTAGGGCTAAAGAATATGTGTAGGTTGTATACATGAGATGAGTCTTGTCCAATCCTTAGAAGGGACCATCTTAGTTCCCATGCATCCCTGGGATTGCAAAGCGTAATAATTAGTACCCTTTCGTTTGCGAAACTCCCATAGGCGAATAAAGACACCCGTGCGTATATGAATATGCAGATTTTGCACATATGCAAGCGTGAACCATACTGACACATGTCCACCTGTACCACCGCATATAGAGAAGGAATCCTAGAGTGCAGGAATGTTGCAGCAAAGGGCATTCTAATGTCGTCATTCCTCAGGCCCCTGTAGTATCCTGATGCAGACGGCCTGTCCACAGGTGCACACTGGTACTTTTGGTGTAGAGATAGGGTTTGGATTTAGGGTTTGATGAATGCCCAGTACGAACATAAGGGGCTGAATGACTAGAATGAGTGCTTGGGAAACTTTTGGAGGCGTGCCATGCTTAGTTGGCCTAGCTGCTACACAGTATAGTGTTTCCCCAACCCCCGAAATTAGAAACGTGGGGTCCGATTGGGAATACCAAACCTCGAGTAGCTAGCTAGATTGTGGCTAAGTCCCAAACCCAAAACCCCAAGCCCTCAACCCTAAACCTATTCGTTCTGTAAATCGCTCTCCCCTTCTTCCGCGACTTTGCGGGTCTCACACCCTCGCGGCCCCAGCTCCTGGGCACGGTGTGTTGCTTTCCACACTCCTCACGCTCCAAAGAGCACGAGCCCCTAAATTCGGACTCTTCACAACTTTGTAACTAAGATGCATCCCGCAAATGCTAAACACCCTCACCCAAACCAATCTGGAACCCCCATATTGGCCCCTTTTTGAAAAAAAGAAATCCCTACCGTGCTCTTTCTGGGGCTTCATGCCTCAAAACCCTAAGCCCTGAACCCTAAACCCTAAATCCTAAGCCCTAAGCCCTAAACCCTAAACCCTAAATCCTAAGCTCAAGGCTCAGGCCGCCCACCTACGATGGTGGGCGGCGCCCATGCCCCTTGCATCCTTTAGCCAGACCGACCTAGCTGGTTCTGCCTCAGCACAGCCACGTGGGCGTTTTGGGGGTCCGGGCTCTCTCTGTACTAGGAACAGCCGCAACTCCTAGAATTTTGTGCTCCTAGAATATTGCAAGCTGTCCCAGCACCTCCAGGGCCCCCATTCCAGGGCCTCCCACAACACCTTTCCTCTCTAGAGCCTTTTAAAGGGGCCCTCTTCTTTAGAATTTCTAGGCCTCCCACAACAAGCCATTCTGCGAGCCTGCCTGCCAAACTAACCTAATTGCTTGGGCTCAAGCTCCCTTCCTCCCAAATCTTCCAAGGCCTCTCAAATCTCATAGCAGACATCCCTCCCAGCTCTTGGCTATAGAAATGTTGAAAGACAGCCGAACATCAAAATGAAGTGGTGTTGTTGAGCAAGATGGACCTAACTGAGTTAAGGTCCTAAACCCCAAAAGGAACAGGTTTGGGTGGTTGGGCCGCCTCAGACGGCGTGGGGTGGGTGATTGTGTTAGATGGCCTTCTACAGTCAGGCCATGGCAGCACCTCGCATGCAGCCATGCACTTGAAGTATCATTGACACCTAATCATCACATCCTGCACGGCAACATCACAGCACCCTAAACCCTAAACCCTACATCTTAAGCCCTAAACCCTAAACCCTTAACCGCATGGGCTTGTCATGAGGATGCTCTGCTTCGCAAAACCACAGCGGGCACTCACATCAGGCGAGGGCGCTTCATAGCCGGCTGTGGGTTCTGACCCATACCTGATTTGGGGGTTTTGGGTTTGAGCAAGGCTTTAAAACTGGTTTAGGGGCTTAGCAACGCTTGAACATATAAACGGCATAGCAAAATCTGTTCTTCCTGATATCATCGTTGCTATTAACTGCGCTTATTGATTGTTGTTCGTACTGATATCATTTATTTTTTTGCTATTGCGAGGTTGTACGTATTGCTGATACTATCGGTACCATTGCGTACTCCTAGTTTTACAATGCTGTCCTGGCAAATAACTGGAATGAGTGTAGTATTGCTATCACTGCTATTAGTGATATTACTGTTGTGATACAGCACTTGGAGGCTCATTGGACGTCCTCTGAAAAGTATAACATACACATCTGAAAGTTAAGAATAGGCCGTAGGTATGGTTATTGCTGCTAACCCCTGCCCTAAACCCTAAACCCTAAAACCATAAAACCCTAAAACCCTAAAACCCTAAACCCTAAAACCCTAAAACCCTAAAACCCTAAACCCTAAACCAACTACCCGTGAAACCTTTAAGCCGAGCAATCCCTGTCCCCCAGAGAAGCCCCCCTACAAAAGATTCTTCTAGTACCATGTTGGGACTGTCTTAGAGGTTATATAGGGGTTATATAGGGGTTATATGGGGATAATGGAAAAGAAAATGGAAACTACTATAGTCTTAGGCTAGCAGGTAGAGGATCTACTATGTATTAGGACGGAAGGACCAAAATTCTGCATCCGACTCTCATGACGTCCCCACATTGCGCTTGTACCGCTGGACCCAACCCCAAAACCCTAAAACCTAAACCCTAAACCATAAACCCTAAACCAACCATGTGTTGTCCGCAAGCCCAGCTTGCAGATTTTGGAACGGCCGCCAACAATTGGGGCTTCTCAACAGTCAGGGCCTGTAGGGACAGCACACATGAACGTGGAATAGAAAGCCATTTTAGTGGCCCCCCTAGTAAGGACTCTAGGGTGGAATATTTTGATAAAGACCCAAATACAACCATGCATTGTGTGCCTCTTGACTTCTATCCTCTCCACAGAATTGTCGGGGGAGACTCGAAAGCAGGGTCCCTCTCAAACCACCAAACCTGCTAGTATGGGCCATGAGGGCTTACTGGGAAAAATCAGTGATGGACAAACTTCTGCATGACACTAAAAAAGGAGAACCAAATGGAAACGACATGGAAAATGGAATGGATACTGTGGCTTTAAAGGGGTGTGACAGGACCATAAATACGGGATAGTGTAGTGTAGTTCAAGACCAACATTCCTGGGACTTATGTACATAGAGTCATGCAGGATTCTTGTCCATCAACAAGATGAAGGCAAGGTCAAGATTTCAGTTGAGCGTAGGTTGCTGCTCCATGGCCATCATCAAGATGGCTATGATAATCCCCCTTCAGGCAAGCGGACTCTATCTACATGTGTACATACGTAAATATGTATATATTCATGTTTATACTCATCGTGCGGTAGACCCTTCTCTTAGTCACCGGGACTTACAAGCCGTGACTGACATAAATCCAGGTGGCACCGCCGGGTGTAGTTGATGACCTCACTGAACTGGCGGGAGATTGGTAGGTCAAGAGCTATCTTCTTCTACCTACAACATTCACTCAACCACATGAAAAAACACAATCCCAAACTTCGACCCTGAAAACAAAACCTCACTTGCAAAAACTTCAATTGCGCAAGTAAGGGGCCTGAGTATAAACCTGGAGGCGCAAATGAGCGGATCATTCTAGCACAGACCCACCAACTCTACACACCTCTTCCAGAGCATGTGAAAACAAAACCCATCACAACTTGGGTCACGGGTCTTCTACCAAGCACTGGCATGACGTGCCAAAATGTGGGATCTGCAGGACGGAAGGCGTTGAATTCTCGAGTTTGGTCATTCCTGGAAGTAAAAATATGGTGTAGGGTTTAGGGGGCCGTAACAAATCTTAAGGCCGCGTTCGCTGCAAGAGTAAAATTGCGCAGAAGGCAGCCAAAACTGAGCTTACAGTACCTCACAGCTGCCAAGAAGAGATGTGATGAGTAATAGCAGCCCTGAAGAAACCCTCAATGGATGGGAACCCATTACTGTTTATGTACGCAACAATGTCGCAGTAGATATTTGGATAATGCCTTTTATTAACACCTTGGGAAGTGAGTGTGCCCCTCCATTCCTTGACGCCCGTTTACAATTAGCTGGAAGCATGAAAAACCTCAACTCATCCCCCTTTTGATCCCACAGCAGCAGCCGTCTTGCAAACGCCCGCGGATGCTAGCAAACCCCTAAACCCGAAACCCTACACCCTAGACACAAAAGCCAAAACCCCGTCTCTACTCCCTGCATGGCGTGTGGCAAGCGCGGAGTAGTCTGAGTCCTGTTTGAACCATTCATGCGCACTGCATTTGCCCTTCGTGTGTGAACACCTCTTATTGGACCCACAGGTACGTCGAGTTACGGAGTCAAGTGTGAGGCTTCTACAGGATTATGTTAGGATTGCATGTGAGCCATAGTGAAAACGCCCAGTATCCCCCTACAATCCCCTAAATAACTCCCTTCAAGGAGTTTAGACTGTAGCTCAATGTGGGGATCTATTGCAACAGCCACGCCCCAAAGCGCAGACCGGCCCTTTAGGGTTTAGGGTTTGGAGTCAGGGGGGACATAGTAAGTAGGTTTCTGACGGGAATAATTGAAGCTTTTACATGGTTTATAGGAATTATGCGTATACTTACAAAGTCACCGAAACCCTCCAAGCAATCCCCACTGCAACCTGAACTCACCAGTGGTCGTCATAAGCCACCAATAACAATGCTTATACGGATAATAAAAGGAGTAACAATAATTACCACAATAAGTACGGACATAAACTCTAAACTCTAAACCCTCACTTCCTGAAAGAAAGGTGCAGTTAACCTTAAACCCTGTGCAGAGTTTCTCATTTTGGGTTCGGGAATGGGTTCATAGCCCATTTTAGGGTTTAGGGCCTAGGGGGACTTAGTAAGTAGGTTGATAATAAGGATAATTGGGGATACCATGTGGCTTAAAGGGGCTTTGAGTATTCTTACGATACAGCTTCCCCTGACCCTCCAAGTAAGCCATAAAACATTGGCCCCTCAACCCTCAACCTAAACAAAGTCCTGGCGGTTGGGCGCGAACGAGCCCATTACCGCTTGCTGGGCGTGCGCGGGCGCATTGCTGAGAAACCTGAAGAGATATCCGGTTTAGGGTAATGGAGCTTAGGCGGTCATGGATCAGGGTTTGCGAATAACCCTAAACCCCAGACCCTAAGCCCTAAACCCTAGACCCTGGGAACAAGGTTATGAAAGGCTTGGGAACAAGTTTTCGGAACCTGAAGCCCCGTGAGTTGCCTTAAAACTTGAAGAAATCCTTTAGTCCCCCTTAACCTCTTATACACCGTTCTTACACGTACGCAAAACGCCTAGAGCACCGCAAACATGAGTTCCCTAGCCCTAGGGCCCAAACAACACTAGATACTTCGGGTTCAAACAAGTTCCTACCGCGGATATAAAAGCATCCTGTATGACCTCAGTATAATATATGAACCCTGGACTAAATTTGTAGTACATCCCTCAAATAATTAGGTCTGCCTATGCCCCCGTATATATCCCCTACATACAGGTCCCCCCCGGCCTACATTCAGTCCGTAGCTCATATAGTACTGTAAGTCCCTAGGTCTGAGGTAGTTCGGAGCGTGCAAGATGCTTAGTATCCACCATATAGAGATATAGTCCCCCTTAAGTAAATAGAATATGGGGTAGATGGGCATCTCATTATAATATACCCAAAGCCATTTTCTATCTACTTAAGGCGGACTATACTTGGAGCAAGGCCAATAGCGAAGAAAAGGATGCGTGCTGTGCGGTCCAGGCTTGGGATGTTAGACAGCGAAGTTGGAATATTTTGTTAGTTGTTGCGGACTGCTATCGCGAAAAGAAGAGAACCTTCTATAAACCTAAATGTAGCTTATCTACATGCGTCCGCCGGTTCTCCTGATCGACACCTGGGCTTCGGGCGTCTGCTTATCCAGTACCAGCTGGGGTTCAAGGACCATAGGGCTTCCAAAGTCTGGTTGGGTCGTTGAGGGTATGGAAGTGCTACGTCGGGATTTCCTCCAGCCTGTCCATGAGAAGGAAACAGACGTCCATTCGCATGTGTAAGCAAGAACCTGACAGCGCCTTCATAGCCCAGGCCACCAATACACGAGACTTGTAGTACAAGGCATCATCATAGTCACTCCAAGAGGAGCAAGAGCGCAGGCACGGTGACAACGAAGCAAAGCCACATTGACATCAAACCATCGCCATCATCACCAGCCTCACCATCGTCATGATCATCATCAATGATCATGAAGATGAGGATGATGATGATCATGATGATGATAGTGATAGTCATAGTGATGGTCATAGCGATTATAACAAAGCGGTTGAATGCCAATCCTGCGAACAGCACGGCAACTTGCTTGATGGTTTAAAACCTTCGGGATAGAAACTACTACACTGGAATAATTAAAGTGGAAAAGAAAATGGAAAAATGAAATGGAAGCTGGGAGTATATAGTGGGTTACGGTTTCTTCGCGGTAGTTGGTAGGAAAGGGAGGACTAAATCACCATCGCATCATTCCTTTTTATAAGCAGCAAGTAGACCCTGCGCCGTAGTCTTCTAGCCATGTTTACATGTATACATCTATAGGCCGCAGTTTCCATTGCATTTGATTCGCCGTTCCCTGAGCCATATTGATTGCCCGTGTTTTGCCACAACGAAACATGCAGCCAGGCTGGTCGTAGAAAGCTCGGAGCAACTTGCAGAGCTGTAGTGGCGCACGCAGGCGTTGCGGCGTTGCAACACCATGCAGGCCGCATCTAGGTCTAAAGAGTCAAAAGAGCTGCTGAGATCCTTCTGAATCAAGTTGCGGCAGCAAGATTTCCAAGCAAGGAGTATGGGTGGTTGTCAAAATTATGGTCCCTTGTTGGGTACCCTAAATATTAGGTGCCGTATTATAATAGGGACCCAAAAAGGGACCATCATTTTGACAATCACCCATATAACCCTATATTAAATCCTATATAACCCCTATATAGCCTATTATAGTAGTTTCCATTTTCTTTTCCATTATCCCCATATAACCCGTGTGTATTTTGACAATCCCTACTAAACTCCTAGTATCCCCCTTAATAGCCCCTATAGTAGTCCCCTATATAATCCCCTAAATAACCCCCCTATAAGGAGTTTAGAATGGGTACAGGGTGCCGCTCCCAGAGCAGGGTGATCGAGCCTAGATTCTACCCAGGCCGAAGCAAAGGATTTATAGCTCCGTGCCTCGACCCTCCAGAGCACAGAGCAAAGGGCTTAGGGCTTTAGGGTTTAGGGGGTTTAGGGTTTAGGGGGTTTAGGGTTTAGGGGGTTTAGGGTTTAGGGGGTTTAGGGTTTAGGGTTTAGGGTTCAATGTTCTACATTGAACCCATTAGGGTAATACAAGGGTTATATAGAGGTTATTAATGGAAAGGAAAAATGGAAACTACTACATTATCATAGGTTATATGTCCCCCACTATATGAACATATGTAATGTTCGGGGTGGGGGGGGCTGTTTCCGGTTCGTATGAAAGGACGACTTTATCCCATCATTGGGGCCTCTACAACCCACCTGCGAGCCCTTTACCAAAGCAAGCCATACAGGGTTTAGGGTTTAGGGTTAAACCTCAAGCTACCCATACGGTTTAGGCTTTAGGTCTCAGGATTTATAGTCCCTGCTCTTAAGTAGATAGCATATGGAATCGCCCAATATCACAATGAGATCCCCATGTACCGGAGGACTACACGTCTGAAGGCTTAGGGTGCCCTCTCCAAATCAAAAACAACTTCTGCAGGGCTTCATACAGGGAGGATTGGACAATCCTAGAATCGGAGGGTGCTTATGATAGGGCTTATACAAAATCATGGCGCGCATTGGGGCTTGAAAGTTCAGATTTGGAACAAAGGACACCACAAGAACTCTCAAAACCCGTGGCAGAAGTAGACGAGTGGCTGAAACGCGTGGTCATCCATAGGAAAGCGTTGCCGGAATGCCCACAACTCCGGACTCCTAACAGCTCTAGGACCGCTTTCTTAGGTTAATGCAGATCCCAATGTAAAAACTCTAAACCCTAAACCCCTAAACCCCTAACAAATGGAAATCAAATGGACACCGGGGGCTTACAGGATAGACAGGGTTTAGAGCAGGGTTTTAGAGCTTGGGGTTAGGGTGAGCTCAGGATTTCGGAGTTCAGTCAAAGCATTGGGGGTCCCCTTTTTCGGGGTGCTCTTGGGTCAGAGTATTCTGGGGAACATGAAGGGAACCATTTTCTCGTATAGAACACGTTCATGTTATGGCAGGCGTTCGAAAATCTGATCTTTCTCTGCACGCCCCTCCAGTCTATGTCGTCCGGCAACTTTGGAACATCGAAGTCGGACCTGGGCCCTTATAAAGGTAGTAATCCTTCAACTGATGGCAATAGGGTTTAGGATTTAGGTGCAAGCCTACGTCTAACACTAAGCCACATACCTGCGGCTGAAATCGCACAGGGAGCGTGGGAGCCTGAACTGTCATGATGATGTGCAAGAGTCGTCTTCCAGGTTTTTTGTTGACAGTGTGAAACCGAAAAGACTATCTAGTACAACCACAGGGGAGATGGATACTGTGGTTAAGCCCAATGCACCCAACGTATACACATGCGCATATATATATATATACACATATATACATGTAGATATATATGGTATCCCATATATATGTATGTATATATACATATATACACACATACGTGTGCATATGTATACATCTAATAATACATATGTGTATATATGTATTATGTTTAGGCCTTATATGCCCCTTATGTTCCCGTTGTCTCCCGCTCCACTCCAGAAGCCCTCCCAACTCCCATAGGGTTTAGGAATAGGGCTGAAGACAAGTTCCTGGTTGTTGGCGGGGAATGGAGGGCTGGATGGCTATCCCAGGCCCTATGTAATCCCAAATATCGTTCCCATGACATTCTCCGTTCCATAAACCCCGGGTAACCACTTCATACAAATGTAAAACTTCCCCCCAGCCCTTAAGATGCATAAGGTCTCTTATGGGATACATGTTTATATCCGGGGGGGTGGTGTTTGTGTGCTTTTCTGTTTCATATTAGTCTGAAGGGATTGGCAACTTCCCTTTTCTTATCCAGTCATTGCTTCCCTCCCACCAACAACTGCGGTTCAGGGTTTAGCTTTTTTTAAGTCCGCCTCAACACATTGAGCTCTGAACACAACTTAGGAAGAGAAAATGGAAACAGCTACTTTTGGACTCCAGGGAATATAGGCGAATATAGGTACTATGACAAGAGCTAGAAGGGATTCTATGGAAGCATCTATGGACGATAAGAGGGTTTTCCAAATCCCATGCAAAAAAAAAGTCCCTGATAAGCTCGTATGATACTTACAGGGTCCTGATTATAGGGGTTGGGGTTACCAAGGCTGTCAAATTCTTGGATGTTCCATGGATGGTTTTGACTACGGTCCTAACAATCCCAAATGTGTGGTAACTGCAGCCCCGAACCCTAAACCATAAAGTAACTTAAAAACCTCAACTAAAGCTACCCTTGAGCCCCCATGTGGGCCTAGAATCACCCCAAACCCTAAACCTCTAAACCCCTTGACCCCTAAACCCCTAAACCCTAAACCTCTACACGCTAAACCTCTAAACCCTAAACCCTTAACTCCGAAACCCCTAAATCACTTGCCACCAAGGTTCCCCACATTTTGCACTGCACCGTTGTAGCCGGCACAGCCTCCGCAGCCTCCGCAGCCTCCGCAGCCTCCACAACCACCACCTGGGCCGAAACTTGCCCCGGGAGCCCAGTACCCCTTAATTAAGGAATATAGCCTAAATAGTACCAGGATCGCTAATCTGATTTAAGCTATATTCCGTAATTAAGGGGTATTGGGCTCTGTG
>CAJNIZ010045291.1:1231-38101 GCA_905231905.1 Symbiodinium pilosum | reverse complement strand
TACTTAAACAGCCTAGGTAGATCGCATTCTACTTGTAAAGTTTCTAGCAAGCGCAGCCCTAGTCTTGGTTTTGGGTTTAGCGCTCAGCTGTCTGAGAGGCACTTGACTTGCAGCCCTCGCTTGAGCCTTCTATTTTCAGGTCTGAAGCCGCAGCCTTCGACTTAGCTTTTGAGTGCTCTCGCTTGAGCCCCCTTCAGCAGCTGTCCCGCCAGGACAAGCCCGCTACTTCACGAACACCAGGCCGCAGCCTTGATCACATTTGCTCTCGCCTGAGCCTTTGCAGCTTCTTATGCAGAGGTCAGATTTCACAAGCTGGAGCCCCAGGGTCCAAGCCTTAGATGTGCTCTCGCGTGAGCCTGTTCTTTGGTCAGCAGCCGCCGCTCGGCCAAGGTCCCGACTTTCGGTAGCCTATTCCTCAGCGCCTTCGCATAGGACTTGCCAGTCGTCTTCCCCGCCTTCACTATTTTCTGCCCTTGCCTGTCCAAACCTAGTGCCCAGCCTGGAAGCCCAGCTTTTCAGCCGTGCCGCCCTCAGTGTGTAGTCGGAGCGTTTAGCTTTGTTCCGCAGTGACCTGGCCAATAACCGAAGCCTTGCTGACGCCTCAGCTTCCAGCTTTGTACGGTAGCCCGCTGTGCGCCTGCTTTCAGCCCCGCCTGTCCCGCGGTGACCTGGCACAGGGAGCCTTGCTGACGCCTCAGCGTAAAGCCTTTGCGGGTAGCCTGCCGTGCGCACCCATACATCGGCCTGCGCCTTGAGGCCTGGCCTTTCGGAAGCCTCCAGACACGCAGCCCGCGGAGCTCGCTGACAAGTGCCCTCTCCGCTGCAGTGCGTTCACACATGTTAAGCTGTCGTAGAGCACACAGTCTTGACCCACATGTTACATGTTCAGCCCCCTCCTTGCGAGCCATGGTCTGTGCACTTGCAACATGCAGCCCTCAGCCTTGTGTGTTGCCCGCAGCAAACAATGCAGTCAAGATTTCTGAGATCGTTGATTAGATTCTCGCAGAGCATCCCTACGTTCAAACGTAATGGTAGCCAAGCCCCCTCGTCGAGGGCAAGCTCGCAGCCCGGCAGCGGATAGGCGCCGCCTTTCAGCCCACGATGAGCCTGGAGATGGAGATCAGCCCTCCCAGGATGCGCAGCCCTCAGGTGAGGTTCAGCCCGCAGAGTCAGCAGCGCAGCCCTCAGAGCAGATAGACAGCGGCAGCCCCCCTCAGCAAGCCATGCTTGAAAGCTGGTTCCGCAACCTCACGCCGGAGGCGAGGAAGCGCCTGCTTGAGACTCAGCCCGCAGAGAGCTCCAAGCCTGAGTCAGAGCCAGCAGCCTCATCGCAGCAGCCCGCGCAGCCGGGCTCCGCATTATCTAATCCGTCCCTTATTATCTTTCTTTAAATAATAGGGGATGAATTACGTAATAGAGAAACGTGTTCCATTTCGACGAATTTGACCTTGTTACCTGATTCATTTCTTACTAGCTTGCTTTAGCAGCCACGAAGCCTCACGCAACAAGGCGTCATCCCCGACAGTGATGACCTGGAAAGCTGGTCTGTGTGCAGCCCTCAAAGCCTGGACCTCAATCTGTTTTCCGTAGCCTAGGGCTCAGAGGCCACCGGCGCCCAAGCAACACATGGTTCAGCCCCCATCGGCCAAGGCAGCCCTCAGCTCAAGAAGGCAGAAATGCCTTGCAACTTGGACATATAGCCACATCCATAAGGAAGTATGCCGTGGGCACCCCAGAAACCTATATACATTTCCCTCTGCCTCAGGTTTGTGGATGTACAAGCCTTGACGTAGCCACCCTGTCTTTGGCAGCCCTAGCAGATTACCTGCAAGCATGCTCGGAATCGCACCCTTCAGGACCGCTCATCCTGCAAACTGGCACCCAAGCAGGCCCTCAAGGCCTTGTCTTGGCTTTCGCGCGTTGCTGAGATCCCTGCCTCAAAGACCTCCTGTCCAGACCCTTGATTGCAGCCTTCCGTGTGGACGGCCAGTTCAAAGACCGCAAAGAAGTGCCACTACCGCTGGCAGTGTTTGGGAACGGGCGCTCTCCGCGCACAACTGGCACTGCTACTTGTCCCTTTGCAGTCAGCCTTACTGGCATCACAGGTCGGGACATTGCCTCGTCCTGGGTCTTGCACTGGGACCTTTGGACAGCCCTATGCCCCGACTTTGTCCTGCCTATCCTGCCACAGCTCAGCAGCCTCTCGCAAGAGCCTTTCCTCTTCGGGGCCCCCATGTCTTACCCCCAGGCACTTGCATGTCTAAGGTGGGCAGTCCAGAACTTGTGGTCCCGCAGCCCGGCCCCGGTCACCTTCTCCGAGGCCAGCTCCTTCACTTTGCACAGCCTCAAAGTCAGCCTCCTCTCAGCCACGGCACAGCTTCGCCTCGAGGCCAGATGCAGACAGGGTCACCACCAGCAGCAGAGCGTGGACCTTTAAGATGAGGATGGGGAGTAGGCCCGGATGATGTGGAGTCGCCTGGCAGCCCACTCCTGCCTTAGCCGCCGGTCCTCTCTCAGGAACCCTCTCTAGACGAGGAGGCAGCCCTGTGGAGGCGGCCGCCGTGGCCAAGGAGCGACAAGACATTTCGGATGAGTCTGACATGGAATCAGCCGTGGAGCAATGACCCAGCCCCGCACACATTAGCCCTCTGAGCAGCCACCCAAATGACTGCGACCTGCTGTTCAGGTCCTGTGGTTCAGGTCAGGCCCTCAGACAGCCTTGCTCCCCTCTTGTGCCTCGGTTAACTGCATTGTCTTGCACAGCTTCTCTTTCAGGTTCAAGCGCTTACTCAGTTTTCAGGCGTGGCGGCGGTCCTGCAGCAGCAGGAGCTCCTCACTCTTAGCCACTTGGACAGCCTTTTCTCTAACCTAGAAGGGGAAGTCAAAGAGACCCTGGCCATCACAGATGCAGCCTCCTCCGTGCACTGCGCGCACTTGCGCAGAGCCCTCCACAAGTGCCATGCCAAAAGCGCGCTCGAAGGCCGTGCCGCGTGCAAGCCTCGCAAGCCCTCTCTGTTGCAGCCCTTCAGCCTGACTCCTGGGCAGAGCACTTGCCCCCAAAGCTCACTCCAGAAGCCGCGCAACCCTCCTCGGCAAGATCATTGATAGGCGCGTCCTTGGGTGCCGGGTGGTTCGGGGTAAACCCCTTTGCCTGTTGATGTGCTAAAGTTCCTGTAACTGGCGGGGGCCAAGCCACACTCTCTGTGGAGAGTGCACAGTTTTGTAATGATCTGAATGTTTCCACGCTCCCTGTGCGGCAACGACATACCTCAGCTATGGATGCCACTTCGTCGCGCGATTTTTGTGACCATAATGGGGGGGACGGTTGGGGGTCCATTGGGCCCCTTTCCCTTTCATTAGGTCCTGGGGTTTCCAGCCCTGAGACTGACCACCTACGGGGCTGTAACTACTCTGTTGCTTCTTCGTTGGGTCCACAGTTGTCCAGCTCCTTGCCCAATGCTATAGGTCCAAGCAATGTGCCGGGGGTCTCGTTGTTTAACATGGGGTCTCTCTTCCCTTTTCTCTCCTCTCCCCCTCCTCCTCTTTCTCTTTCCCCCCCTTCTTCTTCTTATGGCAATACGCAATCTCCAGCTGATGGCATCGAAACCAACAGGCTGCAAACTATGACTGAGAAGTGTTTGTCGGGGTCGGAGTGCTACGCGGGTAGTTCCCTTTCTTGAAGATGTTTGAGTCTCCTCCCCCTTCCCCCTCGGCTCCTTTCGGCTCGTTAGGTCGGTGGATCGCGGCTAAGGGGGGTCGATCGGAATTCTGTCGTTGGCTAGGGGGAATTGTATGGGACAAAGTTGGTCGAGACTGGCTGGACATGCCTCCAGACGAGGCCTGGCATGCCCTAACATGGGACGAGGATATCGCAGAACAGGTGGAACAGGTTCTAGGGGAGGATGGGGACGTAGTGAGGTCGGAAACACAACTACATGATTTGGTGATGCAAGCGAAAACACAGTGGCAAGAGGGTGGGACAGTTCGCGGTAAACCCCAAAAGCGCAGACGGATCACTGCAGCGTTTCAGGGTCCCGGGGACGCCGCAAAATGCCAGAAACGCAACTTTCAGCGTAAGAAACACAGGAGAGAACAAAGGGTTGTCAAGAAAAAAACCGCAAAAGACTCGCTACCATGTTAAAAGAAAGGGACACCTTTTGATTGGCACTTGGAACACTAGAGGGCTGGGGGCGCCAAAGGGGAAGGATCCGGAAGGAAAGACTAGGGCTCTGTTCCGGCTTATCACAGTAAGAAAGTGGAGTTGCGCGATGTTGACAGATGTTAGGTTTCCGGAGGATGGTTGCTGCGAGGTTAACGCGGCAGGTGCTACTTGGCTACTGGTTCATGAGGGTCGCGTGGGGGTGGCTCTGAACCCTTGTTTGGCCGCGCGTTGGCGGGCCGGGGATCTATCATTGTGAGGGCGTCGGGGTGGTCAGAGAGTCCTCGTTCTTTTGGTCTAGTGCTACCTGCCGTTGGATGGAAACCAGGGCTTCTTCTCGTTCCCGTGTATGCCCCTCTAGTGGCGAAGACCACTCTGGAGCAACGAGACGAATTCCGTGAACAGTTAAGTAAGATTTTTGACCACTCGTCTTCACGTCGCCGGCTAGTAGTTGGGGATGATTTTAATGGGGAAGTCGGCCCCGCAAAGGACTCCTTATGGAAACACGTTATGGGACCTTATGGAGACGCTAAGCGTACTCGGGGGGGGGGGTGGAGGCTGTTGCAGTTTTGCGAAGAGGAACAGTTGGTGATCGCTGGCTCTTTTACCCGACAAACCCATAAAGCCACGTGGTATCATAACCGTTGGGGTACGGCCCACGCGTTGGACCATTTCCTGGTGCGGGGGGTGGATTGTCGGTGGGTGGCGTCAGTTTGGACGGTCCATTTCGCGGCCGTTCAGCATCGGGCGGTCCGAAGTCGTTTGGGTAGGCCTTTGGTCTTCTCTATAGTGCGCCGTGGTTAGAACATACTGATCATGATCCGGTTGAGCTCAGTCTACGTGTTGGAAAGGATTGGTTTGAAGAGGCCCAGCGGAAGATTTCTACCAGTTCACGTCCTGATGTTGTGCGCTTCTTGGGTTGCTCCCAGGAGGCTGCTCGGCTGCGCAAACTTTACGCGGAGGCCCTGTCCAAGGAACTCGAGTCGGTTTCAGGTTCAAACCTAAACTGGGACATTGTAGCAGATATCATGAAGAGAGTTGCTTTTAAGGTTGTAGGTCCCACGCCGGCTCGAGCGAAACGGCCATGGTTACAGGGTAAAGAGGCGGAACTTTTACAACTTGAGTCTGCGGTTCACAAACTTGAGGGGGATTTAAGGGAGGCACGACGTACTAGACCGGGGGAGGTAGAAGGACTTTTGTCGTCCAGAAGGGAGGCTAATAATCAGTTGCGCGCTGCAAAACGACGTTGGGAAGCTTGCTGGTGGGATGACTTGGCTGCCAAGGCAAATCAAGCTGGGGATGGGGGGGATGAGACTGCATTCTGGCAAATATGCCGCCAGCTAGGTTTTCGAGAGTCTTACAGAGCGGACACTGGTTGTGTTAGATCGTGCTATCATCCGGAAAGAGAAAGGGAGGCCTGGAAGACATTTTTGGCTGGCATTCAATCAGGGTTGGGGGAGGTTAGTGAGTCAGTATGGGAAGTCACACCCCCTGCGCAAAAGTATGTTGAGCATTTAGCACAACCTTCCAGTAGACATGAATTTGACTGCGCTCTCAGTAAGATGAAGTTTGGTAAAAGGGGTGGGGAGGATGATGTTACGGTCGAGCTCATCCGTTTCGGTAACACGGATCTAAAAGACGTAGTTTTTCAAGTTGTCTTAGACATGTGGACTGAAGCCTCGTCCGCTG
Source organism: Symbiodinium pilosum (assembly GCA_905231905.1). Lineage (NCBI taxonomy): Eukaryota > Dinophyceae > Suessiales > Symbiodiniaceae > Symbiodinium > Symbiodinium pilosum. Next base: position 32,253 of record CAJNIZ010045291.1, on the reverse strand, counting down.
ACGAGGGCAGGGAGGCATCTTCTTGGTGTAGCTCGTCTAGGTCGGGGGTGTGTATCCCTATGTTTAAAAACAAGGGTTCCCGAAGCGACAAGTCTAATTACCGTAACCTGGTTATGTTATCAGTATCAGCTAAGTTAGTTGCCCGTATGGCGGCTAGCAGATTGGGCAAATGGGTAGAGGAATGGTTACCGGATGAGCAAAATGGGTTCTGTCCGCGCAGAGGTATAGATGACGTACAACAGTTCGTTAGACGTTTGTTGGAGGAAGTCTCCGTTTCTGCTAAGTCGGGGGACATAGGTTTCACATGTTTCGATATCGTCCGAGCATACACTCGTGTTTGTAGAGTTGCGTTATGGCAACTGTTGTCTAGACTTGGTGTCCCTAGTGCTTTCATTAAGATCCTCAAAGCCCTCCACGAGCACACTCAGTTCCGGGTGTTCGTTCATAATGGCTACTCGTCCGCATGGTTCACTGATAGGGGACTACGGGAAGGCTGCCCGTCTTCCCCGGTATTATTCTCAATTTTTCACCACGCCATCATGGTAACTTTCCGATCCCGAAGGGAAGCCCAGGCTGTGACAGCAGGCAGGAATCCGGGGGTGCCTTGGGCTTTTAAAGTGGATGGTCACATCACTAGAACGGGTAATGCCAGACATTCCTCTCGTGGGGTGAGGAGTGAAGTGGTCGGGGATATCAAGTTCGCGGACGACACTGCACTGTTTGGGTGGTTAGATGAGCTATGTGATGCTGAAAAATTGTTTGTTCAAACTTTGCTGGATTGGGGGCAGGAGGAACATGCAGGCAAGAGGGAGAAACTCATACTTCTGTCGCAGGGGCGACTGCCAATGGACGTACTTAACCAGTTCGAATCTCGCACGCTCAAACACCTGGGAGCCTTACATAGTGATAACGCCGACCAGTGGCCGGAAACCAAGAAGCGGGTACAAGCGGGGTTTTACGCGGTCAAGAGGGTGGCTAAATATTGGTCTTTGGGAACAAATAGGGGGTGGGGGAACCAAGCTGGTCTTAACAACTCGCGCAAGTTAAGGGTTATGCGTTGTGTATTAGAAGGCACCTTGCTGGCCTGTGGCAAATCCAGGGTGTGGAGTTTGGCGCAGGGAAAGAAGGCTAACCAAGTCTTGGCCAGAGGAATTCGCCGCAGTTTGGGGCTTGACCGTTTCAACGTGCGGGAGTTTGGGTACTCTGATGAGGATTTAAGGCAAATGGTTCAGTGGGATCACTTTACCCCATTGCTGCGTAGAAACGTACTCAAGTGGTTGGGACATGTGGCGCGCATGGATTGCGGTCGCATACCCAAGATGGCCGTGTTCGGATGGCCGCATGGACTCGAAGAACACAGGTCTGGTAGGTACACCTTCCCAATGTGGGTTAGATGGATGATGACCAAGTACGATATACCTGTCATGGATTGGTTTCGTTTGGCTCAGAACCCACTAGGAATTGGGTCAAGATTATTAACAATGTCCTGCCACGCTCCCGCTTATCAGCCAAACAAATTCTGAGGATCAACCAGTTATCAAATGGGAGCCTAAACCTAAGGCACCATGCGCCCTCATCAAAACAGTGAGTAATACCCTGGAGTGCCCAGCTTGCCCTTTCGTAGCGGATAACACTCGTGCATTGCAAGTCCACTATGATGGACAGCGTACCGTACAACAAGCAGGAGTCACTACAATGGAGGTAGCTCGTTGTGAGCACTGCGGCAAACCATTTGTGCATAAGCGGGATTTAATGAGGCATAGGTGCCCCACAAAACCACATACCTTGGAAGAGCTAGCTGCAATCATGCCCCAGGAGGAAAATCATCATGTGTCTGTCGCTCCGCCCGTCATTGCCCACTGGAGGATGTTCACGGATGGGCGGGAGCGCGCCGTTTGCAGGGTGGTGAGTTGCAATCTGGGAGGGGTCTTCGTCGTCGTCTACTCCGGATGCGGAAATTCTTGGGCCGGTCTGTGTTGCATCAGGGGAGGATCGCTGGACAGGGGCTGAATCGGCCACTAACAACGTAGCAGAACTCACAGCCATGATAGAGGCGCTCCTCTAATTGGAGGCGGAGGCTCCGCCGGAGGTTCCAGCAACCATCTATTACGATTCAACTTACGCCTTCACAGCCATTACGGGGCCTGCCACGCCTAAGGAAAACATCGTTCTTATACAGAAAGCCCGGGAAATCTTGAATCGCATCCAAAGCGTCCGTCCTATCGATTTCATTTTTGTTAAAGGTCATTCAGGGAATCTCGGTAACGATCATGCGGATAGGCTCGCGGGACAGGGGGCCAAGGGTATTCAGTCAACGCAGTCATCTCGTTGGAGGCGGCCTCTGGGTGCCCCTCCCTATTTCTCCTCTGCTTGTTGACCATTGCTGGCGTTGTGGTAGGGTTTTCTCGGGGTCTTCCTACGCCCGGCAATTAGCAGGACATGAAGCGCACTGCAAGATCCCAGGGGCACCTCCTGCACACATTTGGTGTCGGAATAACTGTGGTCGGTCCTTCCCTTGGAAATTTACTGACACCCCAGGTAAGCATAATCATCATGCCCGTGAAGCTAGAAATCTACACGAAAAAATCTGCAGGGGTTCGGACGAACTCACTCGCGAGTGTCCATATTCTTTCAAGTTACTTCCTGAGGGTGCCTCGGACGATCTCATTTTTCAACACCGCGCCTCGTGCGATAGTCGCCCGCAGAACGAACCGTCCCTCTACTCGTCATGGCAATGGCGTTGTCCGTCGTGTAACGCGCGCATCCCTAGCGAAAAGCAGGTGCAGCGCGCCGCGATGTGTAGGGGATCCGCGCAAGCTAATCGTACGTGCGTTTCTTGCAAGGCTTTCTTCCAGACAGCTGATGCTAGAATTAAACACGAGTCGCTGTGCAGAGGGTCGGAACAAGCCAACCTTACATGCTGCAAGTGTGGTAGGCTGTTTTCCAGCTGGGGAAGCCGAATTACGCGCGAAAAATCTTGTGGTCGTTGACTGGGTCAAACTCTAGCTCCCTGTTCGCATAGATGAGGTGTTCTTGCTTGGTTGGCACCGTGGTCCTGCTCGCAGGAGACCCGTGCCCCCAGCCCCCGTGCATGCGGTCCCATCGTGGCAGTGGTCCTGCTCGCAGGAGACCACTGGGCGCTTGCGCCGACCCGGCCGGGTGCAACGGTGCCAAAGGGAAGGGCAATCAAGGGCGCAAGAGAACAGCAGACTGGGAGTCAGAACAGCCCCACAAGAAAGGCAAAGGCGGTGGCAAGCCCTCAGGCAAGCCCGCACCTCCGCCCCCTTCAAAGACAGCTTGCCCGAGAACTGTGCAGACGTTACAGCAGGGGGCTCTGCAATAATCCAAACTCATGTGTGTGCCGTGAAGGGCTGTCGCAAAGAGCATCCAGCCTGCAAGCACGGTAAAGCCCACACTTGAAACAGTCCAGCCTCTCCTTGTCTGGCAGAGAAGGCGGACAGTTAGCCTGGGCCAGACACTGCTCACTCAGCCTTCTGCACCAGCAAACAGCCTCTCGCTGTCAGGCGCAGAGCCAGTCCCACAGTCAGCAGGGTCTAGAGGACGTTTCGGGCTCTAATGACGAGAGAAGCCCATCACCTCAGCACAAGCTTTCGGAAGATCCGAGCCAGTCCTTTAGCCGCATCACCTACGACCTACGTGCCACATGCGATAGCCGAGGCCAAGAAGGCAAAAGCAAGACTCTTCCTGGACGTGTTTGCAGGCTTCCGTGCCCCAGTCACTGCAGCCATAGCGGCCCTGGGCCTGGACCTTCCAGCCCTTCGACCTGGACGCAGACTCAGCCTTTGACATTCTTCACGACCCCGCTGCAGGTCTGTTGGTCGGGGCCTTGCAAGGAGTAAAGCCGACTCACCAGGAGGCCCTCCAGCCCTGCGCACGCCTGAGCATCTGGACGGCCTCCCAGGCCTCAGCCCGCAGGACCTAAAAAAGGTCCGGGACAGCAAGGCCATACAGCCGCAGAAAAGACCTCTTTGAAGCGGTAGCCTGCCGAGGAGGCATAGCTTGGCTTGAGCCAGACGCCATGCCCGCTCTCAAGAGGTTCAGGTGCCACGTAGCCTGGCTTGACGCCTGCGTGTATGACATACCCTTGAAGAAGTCCGTCTGAAGACATACGCTTCATAGGCTCTGAGTGCAATCACGGGCACAGGCATCAGTCGATAAGAGGCACTAAGGACTCTAAGGGTGGCTTTCTCAGCAGCTCTTCGGCGGAATATCCGCCAGCCCTAGCCAAGCCTTGGCCTCGGGCTTCGCCCCAAAGCTCACCAGCCTCGGACATAAAGCCCTGCCCCTGCAAGAATGTGCCTGCCTTTGCCAGAGTCTCTGCGTCGAGCCTCCGTGTGTGATGGCGCAACCCTTCACAGGTCGGCAGATCAGACTCTTCCCAATCCCCTAAGCCCCCTTAAAGACCTATCAAGCGCACTGTCCAGCTGGCTGCAGAGCCTCCATACATAGCAGCACACATTATCCAGCAGAAGCCCGACAGTCCCAGGAGCATGAAGCCTTGTCAACCCTCCTGAACCTCCTGCAAAGCCCTGGCCACGAAAATCAGTGACGGGGACTCGGCATTCCAATGCTCAGTGCACGAGCCGATACCCTCTAGCCTGCTCGGCAGCAGAAGCGAAGCCCTGCATAGTCCAGTCCCTCATCGACAAAGAAGTCGCGTCAGGTTGGGTCCAGCACATCCCCGGGGGCAGCTCAACCTGGTAGAGGCGCCTGGTGAAGACCCGCACCTGGTCCTCGACAGCACGGTCTGCCAGGTCAATCCCAACTGCAGCCTTCCAGAGGCTGTGCAACTGCCCACAGTCTCCGATGTGTGCTTCTCCTTTCGTGGGTCAGGGAACAGGACCAGGGCATGCTCCTTTTCGAGTTCGCAGGACAGCTATACGGATATACCGTCTGCCGCTTTGGAGCCCGCTTCTCAGCCTACTGGTGGCAGCGCCTCGGAGCCTTGCTGCTGCGCATCGCGCGCCAGCTCCTTGCGCAACAGCCCCACAAAGCCTGGCTTTATGTGGACGATCTGTTAGCAGCCCTCCTTAGAAGCAGCGGAGACTTGCAGTTGGCGCTGCTAGTCGTGCTCCTGGTGTGTCTCAAAAGCCCCATCTCTTGGAAGAAAGCAGCCCTAGACGACTCGTTAGTCTGGTGTGGCTGGAAGTTTAACTTCCGCTCTGAGACGGTCCGGCCTCGAGCCGGACAAGCTAGCTAAGCTAGCAGAGCAGATACAAGCCCTCCTAGCCTGCAAAAAAGCAGACAAGAAAGCCCTGCAGTCCTGCCTTGGTCTCCTGACAGGTCATATGCAGCGCCTATGTGCTCAGACCTCAACAGCCCCCCAGGCACACTATACAACATCCACGCTCGCGTGTGGCAGCGCTTCCTTTTCAGCCTGGACAACAGAGCCGTCGAACCAGAACTATACCTGGCCTGTAGGCAGCCTCAGAGTACGCAGAAAGTCAGATGTGCCTCTGCTTCCCAACTCAGACAAGCCTACCTGGGTCAGGATAGCTGATCCCACAACCTCCGAAATAACCCTCACCAAGAGCAGCAAAGAGTCCCTAGCCTGGCTCCTATCCTGCGTGCAGTCCACTCCCGCCAAGCCTCACCTCCTGCATTGCGTGTCAGCAGCCGACGCCATGGCAGAAGGGGATACTGTTGGAATAGGGGGCTGGCTGTGCACCAAGGACGGACTTCACTGGTTCTCAGAAATCTGGTCCATGTCCGAGGTGCGCGAAGTCTTGCCCCAGCTGCACAAAGACGCCCAAAAGTAGATAGCCTGCTTCGAGACCCTCGCACAGCTAGCCCTTCTTCAGATGGCCCACAGCCGCTTGGGTCACAAGTACCTGTCCTTCGCCATCTGCAGGCTCTGACAACACTCCCAGAACCGGGTGTAAACAAGCTTTTCTCTACAGCCTGGCCTCTTAGCCTCTTCCTCCGCCTGGTGGCATCATGGTCGCACGCCCGCTCCGTAGCCCTGCTTGTCTCCCACGTTTCCGGAAAAAAGAACGTCTGGGCGGACGAGCTCAGCAGAGACAAGCTCGATAGATTTCGCTCCAGGCCCCAGCCCGGTTCAGCTTTTCGCTAGGTCAGCTTTGCCGCCCGAGGGCATTACTCTGCATCCCCCACAAGCTAGGTGGCAGGAGAATTTTCTAGCCGCATCATCGACAGCCCCCTGAACCGAGCGCGAAACAGTCCGCGTCTTGCAGTTCTGTTGCAGCCCGCTTCAGCCAGCCTTGCTTGCCATAAGCTGGCGCAGCCATGCAAGCCATACCTGGACTCAGGCTCTCTCGACGTGCCGCGACCACAGAGTTCTCACGCACTGTGGCCCTCAGCCCGCCTGGCAGGTCCCCTGTTTCAGCTACTCAGGCAGCCTGCTTTCTGGTAGCCCTCCACAGTCGCAGCCTCAGCTTTAGTTCCCGCGCAGGCAACCCTCATGCGGAAAGGGGTTCTCGGGGCAAGGCCGCAGCCTCCCGCAAGGACAGGGTTGCTCTGAGTCACTAAACGGAAAGGTGGAAAGAAAGGATGCCCGGGCTTGAGCCCGCAGCCCGCAGCCCTTTTCAAGCCCTCCTTCTGCAAGGCACTCAGAGCAACCCAGAGAAAAGGTGTGAACTTCTGCAGCTGTGTTTAGTGGCTAGCTTTGAACCTAGGAGCAGTGCAAGCCCACAGAACGCTAAGAGTTTTATTTTGGTCTCTTGTGTTTTGTGAGGTCTTGTGAATCTCATGTGCGTCCGCTGCCACGTGTGCTCCTAGGTCAAGACTAGCCCTACTTAAACAGCCTAGGTAGATCCTACTTGTAAAGTTTCTAGCCCGCCCTCCCAACCCTTGGTGTCCTTAAGCCTCAAGCCTTGACGCCCAGGTTCGACCTACGTGGTGGGCTCCTCAGCCTTTGGAGCTACTCTTGTTTCACACTTCCTGCTTTAGCCCACTTTTTCAGCAGACTGGTTAGGCCCGCTAGCCTTACAAACCAGCCCAGCTTACAGGCCCGCTGGCTTCAGGCACTGAGCCCGCTGAGCTCACGTCCAGCCCTCGCTGGGGCCTCATGTCTGCACCAACCGCGTTTGGGTGCCACATGAAGCCTGACCCCCCTAGGTCAGCCTGAGCCCGCATGGCTCAGTTCTCTGTTACGTTTCACAAAAGCCTGAACTCGTAGTTCAGCCCAGAGACTCTGGTTTTAGCTTTCACAAGGGGGTGGAAAGAAAGGATGCCCGGGCTTGAGCCCGCAGCCCTTTTCAAGCCCTCCTTCTGCAAGGCACTCAGAGCAACCCAGAGAAAAGGTGTGAACTTCTGCAGCTGTGTTTAGTGGCTAGCTTTGAACCTAGGNNGAGCAGTGCAAGCCCACAGAACCAAGTGTGTATGGGTTCGCCAGGTTGCAGCTCCTTCTTGCATGCAAATGCGCGTCCTTTTGCCAGACGACAGTCATGTTTTTCAAGGATGCGACACCTTCACTCGTGCTTGATGTTTCGGTTAAGCATGGAGCTCCTGAAGTCACAAGCCATGTGTCCTAAATTCAGATTGGTGAATGCGATGAATGGGCTTCCTCACGGCAAGGTGGTGCTCAAGTGCGTTTCCTTCTGTGCAGTTGTGACATGCAAAGTTCCAGATTTTGGGTGAGCAGTTGTTAGAAGATCCAGATGGTATGCAGGTGTTAGTGCGCCGGTTGCCACAGAATGCATCACCTTTTTAAACAAAAACTTATGTTATGAAATTAACAAACGTGCGATTCAGGCAGCGATCAATTATGTTTCATGTTGTCACTGTCGAGGCAGGGTTCTAATCATTTTCAACGCAAAACATGATTCCTAGACGGCAGCACCGATGCCTGGCCGCTTGTGGAATCGCTCTCGTTGCGCTGTTGATTTGGTCGGGGCTGTCTTGCTTCGTGCTCCTCACCTGCACACAGCATAACGGTGATTTCATTGCGTTGGTGGCATGAATTTCGTGTTTTGTTCAACATGTTGCAGTACTGCCCGCGAAGCTTTGCTGCCACGGGCACCCGCGCGTGCACCAACTGCAGCGGCAACTGTTGGAGGTCGGAATGCCTTGCAATTTTTAACCGATTCATGATGGCGCATCAGGAATTTTCATTTGCACCAACAGGCTTTCCCGGTGAGTTTGGTGCAAAATGTTCTGCAAGCATCGCGGCGCCGGTTTTGGCAGCACTTGTAGGCGTGGTTTGGACGCTTGCGGTTTTCAACGTTGGTGAACGGTAACGAGCAAATTAGAGGCCCTGCTGTGAGATTGGTGGCAGGCCTGGTGTCTTCAATTGCTTCGATTTCTCCAGCCTTTGCCGAGGTCATGCCTTAAGAGTTCTGCGTGTGCCCTTTTTGATTGTGAAGTCATCTGAATCTGCACAGCGTCGCCGGGATACGCTTGCATCTTGCATTGTCCACACAGGTGCAAGAACATTTACATCTAATTATGCAGCAAAGTTTGCATGATGCGAAAAAAAATGTGCCAGGCGAATGCGTCGAATGCAGAGACTGTGGAGGCAGCTTGGGGTTTTGTGAAAAGCGCCTCGGCCTAAAACAGCGGTGAACATGAACGCACCTTTTTCTGAATGAAACTTATTTGTGGGCGGTATTCCTTGTCTGAGGAAGTTACTTTGACCAAAGTTACAACAATCAAGATTGGGAAGCAGCACATCAGCGGTACCTGGATCGTGTGAAGAAGGGCCAGCGCGCTTGCCCCAGCATTCCGATTGACTATGCGTGTTTGAGCTGTACACAAGCAACCTCCACGACCATGGGTTCCTCAATTTCTGAATCACATTCTAGCTTTTCAATGTTCAAGCAGCATGAGGAGCCGAGAGCGTCGTGCGTGACATGATTGCGTCCCTGGGGGATCGCTACAGCCATTTGCCGAAAGTTCTGGTTCATGTGTGTGGATTTGCATTTAGTGATGAGTCTTTTCGCATCGTGTATGACCGAACAGGCCGAGTCATTGATGCAGCTACTTTCGAGTGCCTTGGCGATCTCTTTTGTTTCAAGTTTCCGGGTTTGTTCTGGTTTCCTCACTCCTTTTCAGTGTCTTCGTGGCTGCCCTTTCTCAGTGTCTCTGCTGCCTCACTGCCTTATGTCAAAACAGGCTCCACCAGGACTGCTCTCAGCAAGAAACAACTGGAAGCAGCTCTGCGTCCTGCAAGCAGCTGGTGACCCGTCAACAGACAGCTTCTCTCCCCATGTCTTTGAGAAATGCTGCCGGCACAGCAAGCTGAGAGAGGAATAAAACGTGTGCATACAAGAAATCTTGCTACATGTGCCCAGAGATTCCGGTGTGCTTTTAAGCAGTAGGGTCAGCCACGCTCCTCAGCTCTTTTTCTTGAGTTCTGAAGTGTCAGGCAGCTCATGGCCTTTGACCCGCTCGGGGTGGGCCTGGTGCTTGCCCGCAACGACGCCAAGCAGGCCAGCATGTCAGAGGGGGAGGGCATGGAACATTTAGGTTGGCCAGGTCTTTGTCAGCAGCCCGCCGTTTGCTGGATCAGCTGCTGAAAAGGCCCTCTACGAGCAAAGGGTCTTGAAGGATGTTTGTGAATTGCTAGGCCGGCATCAAACAGGGAGACATTGTCGATTCCATCAACAACATGAGCTTCAAAGAGTTGGTTGCCTAGCTTAGCAGTGTTCTTTCAGCTTTGCTGAACCTGCATGTTCGTCTTGTTTATATTACTACATTATCTTTTTACCATATGACTATATTATTATAATACTGTATTACTATAATACTACATTACTATATTGCTATATTACTATAATACTATATTACTATATTACTAAAAAGTTTGCGACAGGATGTCACTCCTGGCTGTATGTGATCGCGTCGCACAGGGAGACGCAGCTGAAGCCGGGACTTGTGAAGTGAAGGGAATGTGTAGGGATACTATAAAGCAATAGGGTATATATAGGGGATTATATAGGGATAATGGAAAATGAAATGGAGACGGCTATAGTAAAATAGGGTATATATTTGGGTTATATAAGGATAATGGAAAATAGAATGGAAACTACTATGGGACTTGCCTGTGCGTTTTTATCACCCCACGGAACCTATGGCCGCGGCAAGACGAGCAGGTGAGTCTACAGCTGCAGCGGCCTGGAAATGCTGAGGTTCGTGAGGCAGGGCTCTTACAAGCAGCGGTTCTGACCACCAAATTTGTTCTTCCACTTCTTTGTTGATATACATACTTACGTGACCTATGTATACATACATATCCTTTTTTAGCTGCTGGCTGCCGGCCCGCATGTGTCCAAAAGCTGGATTCCACGCCGCAGCGTCCTATGCGTTGGCCTTACTGGTGGTTAGTAAGCAATATTTGGAAAAAATCCGATACAATCCGTATAACGCATTATCTTGTAGTGGTTTCCATTTGCTTTTCCATCATCCCTATATGTTCATTCCCTTATTCCCTACTAACCCCCAGCAAGCAGCATTTGCCAGGTGAGCCTGGCAAGGCCCAGACAGGCGAAACCGCTGAACCAGGTGGGTGTTTCTCAGAGCAGGGGGTGTCTAGGGATTGGATGGGGACTAAAGATTAGGGGTTAGAGTTTAGGGTTCAGGGTTTAGGGTCAGGTTTTAGGGTTCAGGGTTTAGGGATTAGGGTTTCGGATCTAGGGGATTAGGTGCGGACTACATAGGATTATTTGGGGATCATCTAGGAATTTCATCAGGTCATATGAGGAGTACAATGGGATTGTATGGGTCATGTAGGGATTATGTTAGGTCAATATAGGGTTACACGGGGCAATTTGGTGACTTTTTTGGCATTCCATGAGGGTATAAAAGCGTTATACAGGGCTATGGGGGCCCCTTTTAGGGCTTATAAGGAGATTGTTTCTTCAGGTGGAGTGCGGAGTGGTCACCGGCAAGAACGATCGGAAGATTGGGTGCGCCGCTACCTTGCCACCTCTCCAACCCTACGCCCTAAATCCTGAACCCCAATCCCTGAGCCCAAAACCGTAATCCCTAAACCCTAAACTCTAAAACCTAATCCCTAAACCCTAAACCAAGCATGAAAAATCAAGTTGAGGTATTTCAGGCTCCGAAATGTGGGGGCGCGGAGTGCCGTGGATCTGCGGGCCGCTCTGGCAAAGGTGCATTGTGTAAACTCGGTTTAGGGTTCAGGGTTGAGATGGTAGGGCCCCCCTATGTACCCCTTGACATCCCTCTATGTCCCTATATAGATCCCCCTTAAGTAGATAGAATGTGGGACATATGGGAATCTTATTCTAATATACCCAAAGCCATATTCTATCAACTTCTTCCTTTAGGGGGACTATAACCCCCCAAACTGGTAGTTTCCATTTTCTTTTCCATGATCCCAAAATAAGCCCAATATAACCCCAACATATACCCTATGAGACAATAGTAGTCTCCATTTTATTTTCCATTATCCCTAAATAATCCTTACTATTCTTATCTACTTTAGGGGGACTATACCCCTAAACCCTAAGCCCTAAACCCTAAACCCTAAGCCCTAAACCCTAAACTTTTAAACCCTAAACCCTAAACCCTATATTCTTATCTACTTTAGGGGGACTATAGATCCCTGCCTTGGCATGGTTCCTGCAGTTCCCGGAGGTCCGGAGTGACGGTGCGCAGGAGCTGGTGATCGACTTGAGAGGCAATCCAGGTGCCTCTCAAGAGCTTGAAGACAGCTAAATGAGCCATGGTAGTATTACAAGGGTTATTAAGGGGGATGCTAGGAGTTCAGGTTGTAGCTCAAATGGTATATTTGGACATCAAAATCGTTGAAGTGCAGGTGGTTCATTTCCCGCTGCTCTGGAGATTGCTGAGATTTTCTTGAAGCCCGGCGCGGTTGCGGCGCAGGTCTCGCTCTCTGAAGCCTGGACGTCACTTCATTACATTGCCGCGTGAGGTGCAGCTCCCAACCTCTGAGAGCCGGAAGCCCCTCCGGGTTGGGGAGGGGACTTCACAGACGTCGACGGAGCCGCTGGTGGTGCCTGGGACCTCATTGCATCTGCCAAGGTTGACTTAGCCTAACGATCCTAACGTTGCGTTGACTTGAACATTTCTACTTATCTCAGGTGCTTGTTGATGGTGGCAGTGCAAGTGCCAGCGAGGCAGGGCATTGCCACAAGCGTGTGATGGCTACGCATTATATATATATATATATTATACAAGTACTATTATACTATATATATCTATTACATAATATACACATATTTTTATATACCACATAATACAATATATACATATATCAGAGTCTTCAGGTATTGGCTGTGGCGTTGAGGGGCAACTGCCGAGCTCCGCTTTTGGGATCGAAGACTTTTGGGAAGGCTTGGTGGCAACGGCTGCATCGCGTGTGCTTCTTATGTCCCCAGGGAAACATTCTGGCTTTGTTGAGAATTCTGTGTTCTGCTGTGGATGGATGTGCAGAATTTGGAGCATCGTGACAACTTTCTCCAGCATGATCCGGGCATGGAATCTGCGTGCGACCGTTTTTGTGAGGAGGTGGGAAAACTATCAGGAGTAAAATCGCATGCAACATTGGGACGGTTCTGTCAAGGAGCCAGTAATGCTACGTAGCTTGGCGTTCTTCAGCTCAAGAACTGCAAGTGGCAGAGCTTTAGTGCCCAAAAGGTACATTGGCAAGTGCTTGTCATAATGCTTGTGTATTGGCACACTGCAACAGTGGGACAAGTCATATGCTTTAATGTGTAAGGTCACAAATGAAGCTGCATGAGAAGTGCCAGCAGGGCATGCAGGTTCATAATTCTTGCTGCCTCACCAGCCGTGGGTAACCGGGAGCAAGAGAAAACACAAAAACTGGCCTTTGGTTAGCTAGGAATGCAGGAATGGATCCTTATAGTAGGCCCTATATAACCCATTATGGTAGTTTCCATTTTCTTTTCCATTCCTTAACTCCCAGCTAACCAAAACACCGAAAAGAAAGTACAGTAAGGGAGCAAGGCAGACTTCACTATATAGGCGAAGCTGTTCGAGAGTTTTAATCTCGCGACTTCTTACCTGATCTGCCCACCCTGGCAAGACAAGAAAAGCACCTACCTCCCTTCGGCGCCCGCTGTGGTCAAGCGTAGGGAAACTGTGGCATACATATTACTAAAGTGTGTTGCAAGCATCATGTCTCACAAGCCTGTCATGCTTTGGATGTCTGCGGGAGCGGTATTAGCAGGCAAATGCTATCTGGCACAGCAGTGATCAGCATGCAAGATGACGAGGCAGCCGTTCAAGGCGTCTTTGGCCTCCCAAACAAGGAGCCTATGGCCATTTTGGAACGAGTATGCCGCATGTTTAGAGAGATGCAGGCTGTGAATTTGCAACATGAACCTTCTGATTTAGGGGTTTCCCAAAATTTGGGGTACCTTTTTTTGGGAGTCCCCATGATAAGGATTATAGTATATTGGGATTTATTCTAGGGTCCCCTCTTTTTGGGTAACTACCATTTTCTCTTTGAGATCCAGGAGGCGGTCGCCTTGACTGTGGCGCGATACAGCGGCCCCAGTGGAACCCAAATTGAAGGCGAGGCTGTGTCCCTAGACCCTCCTCCTACCTTCTATTAGCGCCTAAGTACATACTATTAGGGACCATATATCCCCAATTAAGGATACAAGGAGGGTCCTGGTCCACAAATTTTGTTGTAGTTGGGTGTTGCTTCTCAGCCAGAAAAGGGTGGTAGACTCTTGGCAGGGTGCAATGAAGCTACCCAAATATGAGCATGATGTAAACGATAGGGTTTCCTTGTTGTAGCAACTTGATGCGCCCTAAACCCTAAACCCTAAACAAAAAGGTCACAGAAAAAAAACCAAAGACAACACTAAACCAGGTGGTCTGCAGCCTGATTTGCCGCTGCCGGGCCCTTCTCTGCCTCTGGGCATTTCCCTCTCTGGGGCTGCGGCAGAGCTAGGTCTGCCACTGCAGCTTGCCTCAGACATAGGAGAAATATCTAGGGTTTAGGGATTAGGCTTTAGGGATTAGGGTTTAGGGCAGATCAAGGATGCTGTTGTGGGGGGCCCCCATAGATAAGGATTATATAGGTAATAATCGTATTTTGGGGTCTAAATCTAAATTGGGGGGTACCCCTGGTTATGGAAATTACGACGTCCTCTGACTCTCTAAAGTCCGCTAAAGAGTACATGGCGGGAGCTCCTAAACCCTAGACCCTTCGTTTGAGCACAAGGCTTCAGAACGGCGACTACGCGGCCTTGGATGTGCGGGCCTCCCAGGCCAACGGAAGAAGTTGAAGTGCAGCTGATACAGCCTAGCCGGCCTGCCCAATGCGGCATCATATACTATGATATACCATAGGATACCATAGTAAACTACACCCTAATATACTATAATATACTATAATATACTATAATATACTATCATATAAGATTTCATAAGATACTCGCAAATCATCGACTTCTTCAGGCCGCGCTTCAATCGTGCAGAGCTGACGGGTCCGATGCCATGGCACCGTAAAAAAGTGTTGGCGCGTGCGTATCCAGTATTCAAAGCCTAAACTTTAGGGTTTAAGGCTTAGGTACATAACTCCATTATAGCAGTTTGAAAGGGTAAACTCTAGGGTTTAGGGCTTAGGTACATAACTCCATTATAGCAGTTTCTAAACTCTAGGGTTTAGGGCTTAGATACATAACTTCATTGTACTAGTTTCCATTTTATTTTCCATTATCCCCATATATTCCATCATCCCCATATATCCCCAATATACTATAGTAGTTTCCACAAGCGTGATGACAGTCATTTGGCTTTTGGTCTGCAACCGGGTGCTGCTGTGTAGCATCTGCATGTGATGACGCATTTCCAGTTTCCAGCAGCTGCGGACTGTTGAACACGAGGGCTGCCCAGCGTTGGCAATGTAGGTCAGCATGCGATCACATGAAGCCTCATAGTACTACAGCACTTCAAGTGATATTGAGCAGATCATGAGTCAAGTAGTGTTGAACATCCTTACATTCTGTTCCTTCCCATCGCGCATGGACATCGGCCAGATTGGCCTGCTCTCCACATGGGCCGGATTCTCGGAGAGTGCCTCGATGACAGGGGACCTTGGTGTCACCAGTTCCTGTCCATTACATATTACATTACAATATAATATAGTATACTAGGATATAGTATACTATAATATAATGTACTATAATATCATCTACTATACGCTATTATAATATACTATACCCAGGTTCTGGCGTCGGGAAGGTGACATCCGACACTCAGATCCGCAAGGCACACATCCAGGGCAGGGTCAGGCCTTCGACTTCAAAAAGACCACTGCTTCAGAGCCCCTTGTTGCTATTGCGAGGTCTTGGATTGCGGTCCAGAAAACACAGCCTCGACCAGCAGCATGCTGCTCAGAGTCTCTCCACAGGTTGCATCCCCTGACTGTGACAGCTGGACACCCTTGGCCTCAGGTACGTCCCATGCTGTGAAACGGATTGAGGGGGTCGCCTGGCCAATGTTTCTTGAATCATGCCCTGCGTCGGTGTGTCAAGCGACGTGCCAATGACAAAGCTTTTGTCAGGTGCAGGATTTTGTGCCGCCAAATGCGATTGAAGAACTGGGTACAGCCAGGACCTGAAATGAAAGCAATGATTGTTCTTTGTAGGTTCTAGGAAGTTTGGGGAGATAGCTAGCATCTTCGAGTTCCCCGCAGAAGGCAACTTTAGCACAACGTGTTCAAGTTCTCGAGTCCATCGTTCAGCAGCAGGCTTGGCCTTTCTGTGCATCCGGAAGCCCTCAATTTTTTGGAAGAAAAGCTATATGGGGATTTCCCTAAATTATGAGTACCTTTTTTTGGGTCCCCATAATAAGGATTATGGTATATGGGGGTCTATATCGGGGTCCTCCCCGATTTTGGACAACTACCACATCTCGTTTCCTGGGAGGCGCAGCAGCTGCAGCAGATGACGAAGGCTGCGGATGCTGTGGATACTGAGAAGGGGATACATGACGTAGCCTTTATGGAGAAAATGCTTGACATCCAATATGTAGGAGTCCCTTCAACAATATGTACCCTACTATAATATAGTAGTTTCCATTTTCCATTATCCTTATATAACTCAAATATTCTGCATACCTTAAGAGAAGGGCCGGTGCTTTTTGCTGCATTTGGAGCGCAGGTGCTGGAGGGGGTCCAGAAGGACGTTCGCCGGACGGTATCGGTGATGCAGTACAACATCTTGGCATCGTGCGCATGGTCTGATGTGTCTAGCCTTTACGCTTGGCTGTGAGGGATCGGATCTTGAGGTACTTGGGCAAGAACACGCAGCCGTGGTTCCTCTACGGCGCGGACATCAGTGCAGAGGAGTCTTCGTTAACAGGGGCTTCCCTGCTCCAGCAAAGCCACGTGTGCCGCGGAGGAGCGAGAGCAGGTTTTTGCCCGATTCAATGCACGCGGTCCCGACGGCACGCGTGGGCCTTGGCTTCCATATTGCTTTGCTGCCTTGCTGCTTTGCTGCTTTGCTAGCTGCCATGTGCCCTGTGCAATGCAGCACGATGAGGCCAAAGCATGCGTGGCCGGACTACGCCACAGGCGCCTTCTGCCGCATGGCATTGCATTGTGCGGAGGTGGTAGTGCACTATCCCTACATAACCCTATACAGCTTCATATGCATGTGCAGATGTATATATATGTATGTATACCTTTATAACCCCAGTATACTATAGTATACTATAGTGACTTCCATTTTCTTTCCATTATCCCTATATGATATATCCCTTTGCCAGGCATCCTGAGCCCAGAGGAGATTGCGGAAGTGGAGCGCTATGATGCCTTCTTCAGGCTCGGTCTGCTCGTGCTTCTACTTAGAATATAGTATACTGTAGTATACCATAGTATACTAAAGTATACTATAGTATATGGGAGCATACTATAATATATTATAGCATATTATAAAATGCAAGAATATCCTTAAAAATGCTAGATCAAATTATAGTACACAATATTGTACTCTAAGATACTAACAGATACATGCGTGGTCCGCTGATCTGCTGGGGAGGTGGGACTTCCGGCGGCAGAAGCTCTTGGATCAGATCGAGATCATGGATCCTGACGTGCTCTCGCTGGCGGCAGCCCCATGTGTTTCTAGAGCAAGTATAACCCCAATATACTATAGAATAGAATAGTATGGTATAGTATAGTATAGTATACTATAGGATTCTACAGAATGCTATGGTACTTTCCATTTTCTTTTCCATTACATAGCAGGTGGAGCTGGATGACCACGCTTTCTTTGCAGAGTGCCTCTGCGACGAGTGGGACCCCATCCTGTGCTGCTGTACTGCTGCAATCTGCTACCGCCTGCGGTGCCAGACCCCCAAACCCTATAAACCCTATCCCCTAAACCACCCTAAACCCTAAAGCCCTAAACCCGCACTGTCCCCATTGATGCAATCCATGCTGCGGATGGTACAGCTGGACAAGGTGTTGCCGTGGGTACGTTAGCAGAAGAAAGGTCGAGCTTGTTTGCAGTTTCAGAGACTGTCTTGGATGCAGGGGTTGATGTTGAGTCCTTGGATGTCACGGAATGAAAACGGTTGAATGTGAGATGGCCGAAAGGTCCACATGAAGATGTACTGAGAGCAACCGGAGCTTAGTTACTGTTATCTACCCCCAGAAAAGCCTCAAACCCTAAACCCCTAAACAAAAAACCCTCCTGATCCCTAAAACCTTAAACCCTAAACCATCCTTACTGAGCATGTTGAACAAAGCTTTCTGTGGCGGCAAGGACTCTGTCTTCCGCAAGCGGCCGCGGGCCTCGTCAGCAGACGGCTGCGGGATTTTCTGGCGGAAGTCCAAGTTTGAGCTTCTGGCCTCGGAGGCCGAGAGACCCTTGGGAGTATAGTCCCCCTAAAGTAGATAGAATATGGGGTTTGGGGTTTAGGGTTGAGGGTCCCCCGTTAAGTAGATAGAATATGGGGTATTTGGGCATCTTACTGTAATATACCTCAAGCAATATTCTATCTACTTAACGGGAACTATATCATCTGAGCTATAATCTCAACTCCCTGAAGGGGGCTATATAGGGGATTGAGAAGGAGAGTCTCATGGGGGTTAGGAAGGGGGATAATAAGAGGTTAGACTATAACTCACATGGAGTTTAGAGGATTTAGGGTGTAGGGTTGAGGGTTTAGGGTGGGATGAGTGCAGATGGTTTTGTTGGTCGACAGGGCTTCGACATGGTCGACGGCAGCGACGAGAGCCTGGCGAGATTTGAGCAAGCACCAAATGCTGCATTTCCCCCTAGGCCAAAGCCTTAGCGATCAAAGTATACAAATAATAAATAATACCTACATTGGGTCATTGGGCCCTAAAGTCCGTAAGCATTACCTACATTGGGGCTATCGTGATTTCTCTGGAGACGCTGGGCCCTGAGTCTTGTATCATCTCAGACTTGGCTGGGCCTAGCCAGGACAAGGGCCGCGAGAAGCGAGATCGGAGTTGCGTGATGGCCTGGAACTCGGCTTGGTACAGGTTTAGTGTTAATGGTTTATGGGGCCTCTAATTTGGGCCCTTTGGCCCTTTAGGGGGATTCTAGGGACCCTTCAGGGTACATGTAGGGTAATTAGTACATAGGCTTGGTATGGAAGCTTGTGCTTGCGAGAGGCCCATGAATTGTCAGGTCTTGTTGAAATGGCGCGTTGCTGGACATCACGTCCTACCCCTGGTGGTTGTGTCAACACATCTTGCCAAGGCAGGGCGGTGCGTCTCCACAGAAAATCGGATGATTTATGCATACTTCTGCACCTCCGCAGCATCACGCAGGATCCATACAACAAGGCCCAGACCGCCATCCGAGTACGACAGGCTGGGTCCCTTCGGTGCCTGCAGTTTCTTTGGCTCGGATGCATTAACTGGGTTGCTGTTAAGGAACATACTGAATACAGAGGTTTCCTTATTGTACCAATTGCATTTCCTTAGTAGCAGCCCAGTTAATTGCTGGAAAGCAGGTGACACAGATCATGGCTAGCCTGACAGAGTTCACGTCAAAGCACGAGGCCAGCAGCCAAGAGAAGAAGTTGGGGGATGGAACCTGAAAGTTAGGGTTTAGGGTTTGGGGTTCAGGGCTTGGGGTTTGGGTTTAGGGATTCGGGTTTAGGGGTTTTGGGGTTTAGGGTTAAAGGTTTGGGGAATTTTGATGATCATCTTCATCTTCGCGTGTGCTACAGGCCAGGCACTGCCCAGTGGTCTTGCTTGGGGACCTCAATGCACGTCACTTCGGGGAGATCCGAGGGCACGGGGCACAGAGTTCAGATGCTCAAGCTTCACGGAATGAGGGTAGTATCTTACCACATGTTATTCTTGTCTTCTTACTGTTGTGATGATTCCTACTTATTACCATTATTAGTATCATCAGAGCTATCATTATTTAAGGGCTGGCGCTGCTGCCGCCAACCCCAGTAGTAGGGAGTCGGGGGGAGAGAACGGGGGGCCCACGGATAAGGCGGCCTGGAGGAAGCACGCTAGGGAGGCTGGGAGGGAGGCCTGGGGGCAACCTCTCACTCCGGAATGCCCACACAGCCCTGAATCAGCAAAACAACAAGACCCCGATTATCCCGCAAGCAATCAGTTCAAGGTTAGTTAGCAGGGGATGCGTATCTGGCCATATTCTAGGTGCTGCGGTCGCGGTTTTAGCGCTACCAATAAAACAGAGAGGCGGTGTAGATTCTTTGGTGTACGTGGTGCGGTGTAGGTGCTGTGGTGTATGTGGGCGGAGTAGGTGCTGTGGTGTACAGTGTAGGTGTTGTGCGGTATGTGGAAGTGTAGGCACTGTGAAGTACTGGCGCAGTGTAGTTGCTGTGGTGTATGTGCGTGGTGTAGATGTCCTGGTGTATGTGAGCGGGGACGCTAGGGGGGCTGGGGGGAGGCAAAGAGGCAACCTCTCAACACGTTTGGGGGGGTGCCTCGAAGGGGATACTAGGAGAGGTTGGGAGGGAGGTTTAGGGGCAACCTCTCAAAAAACGCGGGCCGGAAACGAATACTGACCCCCCACTGCACACAGGGGGCGAAGTCTGACAACCAAGCCTGAGCCTCTGGGCGAGGGCTAGACGACGACAAAGCCTGAGCCTCCATTGCACACGGGAGGTGAGGGCTGACGCAACGACTCTGCAGGTCCTCGGTCAGCCAGCTTGATTCTGCTGTCATTGCCTGGTAGGGGAGGGGAGACCCCCAACTAATGTATCGATCATCAGTGTATAATGGCCCTGCCACTCGTACCAGGTGTGGATAATAATTACCTATGTTGGGCGCCATTGCTGACATGTAGCGAGGCACTAGTATTGTAGATTAAGTAGTTTAAAAGAATCTAGAGTTGTTACTATTGCCTCATTAAACACTTACTGGATGGAAGCAGCACACAAAAGGCCAAGCGAGGTTTGTCCCTGGACAAGGAGAACCCTAAGCCCAGTATGTGAGCTTTCTCGGAAAGATGCCAGAACCAAAAAACGCTTTAACGGGGCTATACTCACCCCGAAACTGGGAGGGTGGTTAAGGATGGGGCTTTGGAGAAGGGAGGGAGGGAGGGAGGGGGGGCCTAGAGGCAAACCGCTCACAGTGGAGAGGTTAAGTGACAAAACACGGGTCGGCAATACCTTGGAGCCGGCCCTGCCCACCGCTCAGCGAAAGGGGTCGGGAAGGCAAGCAAAGGTCTGGGGCTGGGGGATAGTAGAGGTAGGGAGAGGTTCGGGGCGCATCCCGCGCATTAAAAAAACGGCTTAGGGGCTCAGGGCCTGGTCTCTTCAAAAAACTTTGAATTGGAGGGGTTTGGCTGGGTAGTGAATGGAGGGCCCACGCACGGGGGTAGCCTTGGAGGGTGGTGTGTAGCGCCGCCAAGAAAGGGAGGGGGATGCTGGGTGGGATGCTGGAGGGGGACACTAGGGAGGCCCAGCGCAACCTCTCAAAAAACTGCTCGGGTTGGGCTGGGGGTAGAAGCAGGGATAGTAGAGGCAGGGGAAGGCCGAGTGAGGCCTGGAAAGAGATGTAGAAGAACACGGAGCAAGAAGGGCTTTATGGTACGCTCGCCCCGTCAGGGCGGGGTCGACGGATTTCCACGGAATTTGTTGAGATCCTGTGCAGAAGAAATATGGCAAATGGGATGGTCTTTGTTAGTCGAAAGGTGTCACAGCAGATGTTTCGTTCTCGCAGTCTGCTTTCCAGATGATTGTTTGTCGCCTCCGGATCCTGTGTTGCCAGCTGAGCTCCGCTGCCCTGCCCAGGATTGCAAGAACGGCCGGGGGCTTGTCACCAACTTCGCTACTACGGCAGGTCTGTAAAACAACGATACTGGATGATGATGAGGAGGATGACCACCACCACCACCCCCGCCGGCGCCACCACCACCAACGCCAACACCGCCACGACCACCACGACCACCACGACCACCGCGACCACCACGACCACCACGACCACCAAGACCACCACGACCACCAACACGACCAGCAATGTTAGGATTGCTGTTGAACATGTGACCACAACTCTGGCATGAAGCACAGGCTGTTCTTAACTCCGCTGCCTTGATGTTGGGGCTCAAGATCTAGTTCAGGCCTTTCTCCATTGTGAGTTGGGAAGCATTGACACATGCGCAGATGGCCCGGCATGTGGCTGGGCACTGGATGAAGGCAGATGCTGGTGTGCTGGATTTGGTAGGGATGCTTTGGGCTGACTTTGCCAACGAGCCTGTCGGAAAGGACGCTGCAAACCAAAGAGGGCATGCATGGTGAGAGCTGCTGCAGAGTGTGCATGAGCGGTTACCAAAAAACTGCATGTGGGTAGGACTTCAGTCCTGTGGGTGATGAAGAGAAGGCGCAGTACTGGGCACTTGTACACGTGTGACTCACACATGCAGCATGATACCCACATTCTTCTCCTTGCAAGGCACAGGCGAGTCGGCCACGGCGCAGGCGCATGGAGCCTTCCGCGCTTTGCTATGTGGCATCCGCCGGGGAGGTTGTGGGACACCTGACAATGCGCTTGAGTTGCACAAAGAGCTGTTTCGATTGTTTTCTAGTAACACTTCACAACGTCACAATTTGCTAGAATGATGGCGGTTGCTGCTACTGCTGCCGCTGCTGCTGCTGCTGGGGCTGGTCCGGCCACTTTCCCTTTCTTGCTTCTCCTTGTACGCAGGGCTCACCAGGTATCATGGTGTTCTGTTGTGTTCAGCAGCCTTGTATGCTGTAGCCTGACGCATCCATGCCCGGGCCGTAATGACATTTTACCAGAGCCATGCCCAAAGCATGATGATGTTCATGTTCCAGAGCATGGGGTTGCTCGGCGCATGTTGGAAAGTCTGGCCAGCATATTCAATCTAGCCTCTCTTGGACTAGAGGTGTCTGCCCTTCTGTGACTACAGCAAAGTATGGGCTCACAAAGTGGAGCCTAAGGGCTTCTTGGGCTCTTTACCTGTCTTGCACTCTTTACCTGTCTTACATGTTTCCTGATCAAAACGAATTTTGTAAGATGCTGCACGATTACCAGGACCCTGCCCAATCAAATCTGCTGTCTCTCCAGACGCAGCAAAACACCGCCACATTAATCTGGCGAGGCCTATTGTTACTACGCATACTGCTTAGTGCTATCGCTACCATTACTGCTAAACCTACCACCTGCTGCTGCCGCCGTTGCTGCTGCAGCAACGGCGACGACCTATAGTTGGTGGGTGATTTGCATTTCAAATTTTCAGAGGCAGGATGCGCATTTCAAGATAGAGCGAGCCCTGTTGGAATGTTCACCTTGGTGCTGACTTCCCACGTGTCATGCACTCCAAAGTGTGGTGGATATCCTACACGTGCGGTCAAGTTGTCAGCGCTTCCATGTTACAACAGTAGAATAGTCAATAATAGCAATAGTGGTAATAGCAGCAATAGTACCTAGCAGTTAAAAATAGAAACAAAATCATTTCATTTCAAATTCAACTTTCAGTGTCTTCTTCAGCTGCGTGCTCCGATCTTAGAGCTGCCAAGGATTCTCGCAATCACTTGGATGAGCTGCAAGTTTCGTGAGCACGGGTCTGAGTGGGATACCGAAACCCTATACCCTACTTGGTTGCTGTCAAGGAACTTAATTCAAGTTACTATATTGCGGAAACCATAATAAGTACTAGATATCCCCATTTTGGTAGCCTAATTGAAGTTCCTTAACCGCATCCCTAAACCCCCAAGCCCCTTCAACGGGCAGGCAGCTGGTTCATCGCAGCAATCGTTTTGTTTGTTTCGCTGGTGAAGAACAGGGGTGGGTCAGAGTGAAATGATGCCTCCGACAACCTGTGCGGGTTGTCCAATGCAAGACACGGGAAAGAATGCCTCTTGAGGAGAGGAAGCTTGGACGTAACCTGGGACCGGGTTCGGTCCGAGTCACCACAAGCATGTCAGCAGCATCATCAGCAGCAGCAGCAGCACCACCGCCACCGCCACCACCACCACCACCACCACCACCACCACCACCACCACCACCACCACCACCATCATTATCATGCCCGTTGCTGCGCGCAGCTATGAGAATCACAGTTCTTGGCATTGCAATGCTAAAATGGAAACAGTATGGCTCCTGTCTTATTCAACGAAGCAACAAAAGCAGCAATTGCAGCAACAAAAGAAATGATGCTATGATAACTTCTGCCGCTTACCACCATCGCCACTGCTGCGGTTGCTCGTGTTGCGACTGCCGCCTCCTCTCCTACCCGTCCTTCCGCCGTCACCACCACGACCATCACCGCCCCCGCCCGCGCCGCTACACTGCTGCCATCATTCTGGTCATCATTTGCTGCGAAGTGCTGCAAGTGAGGCCCCATGCCAAGATCGAGGATCCCCTTCGGCAGTTGCGATACATCATGACTATGTTGCTTGCCAGCAGTGCTGCACTAATTGGATGGTTTCATATACCCCAATATATACCCTATTATCATGTAGTAGTTTCCACTTTCTTTTCCACTATCCCAAAATTAACCCCATATTACCCTATGTAATCCCTATACAACCCATTATACTAGTTTCCATTTCTGTTCCATTCTTCTCAAATCAACCCCATATTACCTGATCTCTCAGCCACAATCCGATTCCTTAGCTGAAAGGCTGCTGATCCCAGTGGTCCTCTACACCACGGCAAAAAATTGGTACCGTGGCTCCTGGGTTTTTGTTGAATAACAGTTTACCTGGACTCAATTAGATCCCCCTAAACCCCTAGACCCCTAAACCCCAAACCCCTAAACCCCTAAACCCTAAACCCCTAAACCCTAAACCCCTAAACCCTAAACCCTAAATTATTTTCAATGGTATTTCCAGGTTTGCACTTCCCACTCACCGCCTCTGCCAGCTTCCAGGCATGCTCCGCAGACTAAAGTCACTAGGGCTACGTGGGGCATATCCCAAGGGTTTAGGGTTTAGGGTTTAGGGGTTTAGGGTATAGTCCCTATATATCCTCCCAAGATAGTCCCTGTATGGGGGGTTATGGGGGGTTCCCAAATTAGGGGTCACCATTTTGGGGGTCCCCATAATAAGGGCTCTAATATATTGGGGTCCATGTTGGGGTACTTGAATTTATGGAAATTACCATATAACCCATTATGGTAGTTTCCATTTTATCTTCCATTATCCCAACATAACCCCTATATACACACACACACTAGAATCCCTACATAACCCTATATAATATCCCAAAATAAGCATTCTATATGCCCATCCCGAGTCCTTCTCTTGTTAGGTGCTCCGGAATCGCCGTGTGGAGTCCTTCATCCCTGTGGATCTTACTGGCGCAGACCTGTACTGCATGTTGGCCAACGGATTCTTCTTCTGCCCCTCGCCAACTTAATCTAGGGTTATATAGGGATTCCAGGGTATATGTATAGGGGTTATATAGAGATAATGGAAAATAAAATGGAAACTACCAGAATGGGTTATATGGTAATTTCCTGAAATTAAGGTGCCTCAATATAGACCCCAATAAAATACAGTCCTTTTTTTTGGGGACCCCCAAAATGGTCCTTTTGTGAGAGACTTGAGAGTGAGGCCGAGGCTGTGGATTGCATGCCTGTTGCCCGTTTCTTGCAATTCAAAGGCGGCCTGTTCCTCTGGAATTACGTTCTGCTGCTCCAGCGCCGCCGGGACCGGGATGTATTCGATCCTTCGGCCCACATGCTGGTAGCACTTTGCCTCTTCGGTTCGGTGCTCCGGGCAAAGTCTCTGTTGCTGTGCTTCCTCTTCTTTGGGCTCCTCTGCTTGCTCTTGGGCGGCTTGCTTTGCTCCGGCCCCCTGGCATGTATCGCGCTGCAGCTTAGCTGCAGCAGCCAAGTTTTGCTTTCTGGGAGGAGCAAGGAACCCAAGTGGGAGGGTTGATAGCTTGTGGCTATTTTCGAAGATCCCAAGGCTAAACTCCTTGAAGGGGGTTATGTAAGGGATTATATAGGGGACTATTCTAGAGTTTAGATTAGGAATTTTTGAAATCCCAAGGCTAATCTGGATTGGAGTTGGCTTCCGGGGCCCTAGCAGCAAGATTGACTTCTCGCTGGACATGGGTCGGCCGTATGCTGCTCTCAGCTCCTCTCCTGCACTGTTTGCAGTCATACAAGAAGTGAGGAATATTTCACTTGGGGATACTATGGTACTTCAATATAGAGGAGGATTAATGTTACTGACTATTATCGTAATCTCGCTAATGATAATAGCAATACTGCTAGTCATAGTGATATTGCCAAGTACTGTGTGTGTCTGCACGGTCCAAGGCTTCTTCTACACGCACATGTGATTGGCTGCAGACGGCGAGAGGAAAAGCATCGCCTGACAATCACCTGCAAGACTGCTAACATTACTAGTGCATCACTACCATCAGTGTTATTACTGTTATCGCTAATTCCATTATAATTTGTATCATTGCTACCCTTATCAGTAGCAACAATGCAACGATGCTGCATTTCAGCCAGCCCAAGGCTTTTTTTCCACCATGTGTCTCAGGTTTGGCAGATCAAGGGGGAGCCTATCCACAAGTGCGCTGCAGAGCTTGCTTTTTTTCTCGCAAGATTAGTAATAATAGTAACAGTAATAATAATAGTAATAGTAACAATAACAATAATACCAATAATAGTAATAAGAATAATAGTAACAAAAATAATGGGACTATGGGGTCCAAAGTCTTGACATGCCAGGTTCCTGTGGGGCGCCACAGATGTGAACACCGGGCCTACCTCCGTCACAAAGGCTCGCTGGGCTAGTTTGCTTGCCAAGCTCGCACCAACACACTCGCGAAACCTCCCATTTTTATTGTTACCACTTGTATTATTACTATTATTGGTATCATTCTTATTGTTACTATTACTAGTATTACTATTACTATTATTACTAGTCTTGCGAAACCTCGCCTGCATCCTGCCTCAGGCACGGCACTGCCGCATTGACGTGGTGCAGTACCTCAGTAGCCACATGGAGGTGGGGAGCTTAGGGTTATAATGGAATAATGGAAAAGAAAATGGAAACTACCATAATAGAATAGGGTGTATATTGGGGTTGTATTGGGATAATGGAAAATAAAATGGAAACTACTATAATAGAATAAGGTGTATATTGGGGTTATATTGGAACAATGGAAAAGAAAATGGAAACTACAGGAATTATAAGGGTTAACTGGCAGGGATTATAGGGGTTCTATTGGGGTTATATTGTGTTAAGGTTGGGTTTATGGGTTATATTGGGAGAATGGAAAAGAAAATGGAACCTACAATAATGGGTTCTATAAGGGGATTTAGGGTTAAAAGGGTCTAGGGTTTAGGGTCTAGGGTTTAGTGTTTTTTTTTTGGAGGGTCTTGTTGTGGCAGTGCCACAGAGCCACAGTGCAGGTGCTGGATGTCATGCCCGTTCCAAAGCTGGATCCCGGAGAGGCCATCCCTGCAGCAATGAAATCTGTGTTCGGTTTAGTGAGAAGCCCTCAGAGCCGCAGCACTTTGGCACTTTGGGCACCAGCAGTCAACAAAGAGAGAGGTGTGCAGCTGGCAAAGGTGAGGTGTGCTGCGTTGTGATTGCAGTCATGTTTGCCTGTGAGCCATGGTCTTCGCCCTGTCTCCACGCTGTCTGGCGAGCAAAGGCCAGAGGTTAAGAGGGTGACCTGCGCTTTTCTGCTTAAATGCTTAAGTAGGTAGAATATAGGCAATACAGGGTAATATAGGGGTTATATAGGGATAATGGACAAGAAAATGGAAACTACTACAACGGGTTATATAAAGATTATACAGGGTAATATAGGGGTTATATAGGGATAATGGAAAAGAACATGGAAACTACTCTATCATGACAGGTCTAGGGTATGTATTGGAGTTATAATCCCCCTTAAGTAGATACACCATGGCATTGGTATGTTATACTACTATAGGGTTTAGGGTTTAGGGCCCTTTCCTGTACTTGGAGGCCACAGCCTGCAGTGGATCCAGCGGCACGCCAAGGACCGCTGGGTCCAGCGGGCTCACGAGCAGATGTACAGGCAGAACAAATGGTTTCTGCATAGAGTCCCCCTTAAGTAGGTGGAATATGGCTTTGGGTATAGTATAGTAAGATCCCCATGTAGTAGATAGAATATGGCTTTGGGTATGGTATAATAAGATCCCCATATACAGCCTATAATCTATCTACTTAAGGGGGGACTATAGAGCCATTAATATCTTAAAAGCAAGTCGCGGGGAGGTCGCGGGCCGCGTTCAAGCTGAAGCAGCTGGATGCGCAGTTCAAGTTCTTCAGCAGGCACGCTGGATACTCACCTCTCCCCTGTGAAGCGTGCTGCATGTGGCTTAGGAACTCTGTGGTACTGGATCTGGGCTGCTACGCGGGCGGCTGGTCTCAGGCACGGCTCAATTGTGTCAGCTGATGCAACTTCACGGTTCATCCTAGTGATATTCCTGTCCACCAGCAGGGTCACCCAAATCCGAGCCCACAGATCAGGTGGCAGTGCAGCGTACCGGGCAACGCGGAGCGCTGGTGATTGGGGTGGTTTCTCGGCTTGCCTTTGGCTTTTGCTGGATCGATTTTCAGCGGCGGCCCCCCCCATCATCCCCCATCCATGTTGCAGGATAAGATCTTGATGGAGCCCCTTGAGGGGCAGCAGTTCGTCCAGGGCGACATTTGCCACGCGAGCACTGTGAGGCATCAGCTTTCTGCCTTTCAGCTGTGGCTGTTTCTGTACTTTGAGAGCTCCCCGAGGCAGGTGGAGGAGATCCTCTGTGGGCGCCAGGTCCTTCGCAGATTTTTGCAGCAGTTCAGGGTTGAGGATTTAGGGTGAAGAGTGTAGGTTTAAGGGTGTAGGGTTGAGGGTTAAGGTTTTAGGATTTAGGGTCAAGGTTTTAGGGTCCAGGTTTTAGGGTCAAGTGTTCAGGGTGTAGGGTTAACGGTTTAGGGAGGTGAAGGTGCAAGGGTCTAGGATTTAGGTTGAGGGCGTGGCAGACCGCACCTGCCTGGAGGCCACGGTGGTGCTCTCGGACCTGGCAGGGGCCTTAAATGCTCTGAATTGCGTTGCCTCTCTTACAGTGTCATGCAGTGACAAGGAAGGTACCGTCCCCCTGAAGTAGATGGAATGTGGAATATCATAGTAAGATATCCCCATATACCCCATAATCTATCTGATTCTATCTACGTAAAGGGGGACTATACACCCTTAGCCCTAAACCCTAAAGTCCCCTAAACCCTAAACCCCTAAACCCCTAAACCCTCAACCCTTTGGCTTCTGGACAAGGCCCCGAAGATGATAGGAAGCGCTATCGATGATCACCTGGCTTCGGTAGAGCTCGGAAAGGAGGCTCTGCGCTGGGCGCTGCAGCTGGGATGCAGGGGAAGGGGTTTAAAGTAGCTAGAATATAGCTTTGGGTATGGCATCATAAGATCCCCATATCAGCGGCGTTGATTCTAGGCATGTAAGGGCTATGATGGAAGTGAAACTGCAAGAGTGCTTGCGTAGCCTCTTGCCTGCAGGGCATAGTTGTGGCGTAGTTTCGCGTAGGCACCTAAAATAGTCTCGTCCGCGTAGTCTGCGTAGTTTGTCTGTTTTGTGAGCAAGAAGAGGTTCGTGCTGCATAGAATTGTCAATAGCCCAGGAATGCCGCGTAGTCCTCGTAAGCAGCACGATGGCAAGAGTGTGTTCGCGTAGTCTGTNNTCTGTTCTGCAGGGAAAACAGCAATCCGCGCAGTTCGCGTAGGCAGACTCTCTTAGTATAAAGACTTTAACCTTAAAAACAACAATGCTCATATACTCCATAGTCGATCTACTTAAGGGGGACTATAGGGTTTAGAGGTTGAAGGACGAAGTCTTCAGCAGCAGGGGAAAAGGGGGGAGAGGAAGGGTGGGCATGGAAAGCGTCAAGACATGCCATTGTTTAGGAGACGCCCCCCACTGGCGTCAGCGAATTCTTCTTACGACTGCTTGATAATAACAATTAAGAAGAACACACACATATATACATATATGTATGTATATGTATATGTATATATATATATGCATACACCCTCCTAGCGTTTTATCCTCGCCAATGTTACGAAAGCCAGTGAGGGGTTTCTGACTAAGGAAGTTCCTGAGGCCGGAGGGCTGGTTCGATCCTTGGCAGCTCAGAAGCATGGTCGTTCCATTTTGGAGGTGCCGTGGTCCTCATGTAGGGTTTAGGGTTTAGGGAACTCTAATCCCGAAACCCCTAACCAAAATCCTTAAACCTAAACCTAAACCATATAAACTTAGCATTACTTAGTGTACCCAAATTTCGTTAATTTTAAATGTTCAAAACCAACATGACCCCGCCCAAACCTTAAGTAATGGTCATAAACTATAACCCCAAACCCAAAAGCTACCTGTTGGGCCATCCCAGGCAACTCTAAACCCCTAAACCAAACGTTGAACCCTAAACCCTATACTCTAAAACCTGAACCCAACTTTCTGCAGGTGGAAAAGGGGCGGAACAAAAAACAAAAAAAAGGCCCGAAAGCTGAAAGCCGTTGGGTGTGTGATCCCAGGTGAGTAGTATTTTATTCGGGCATACTATGGTACCCAATGTAGAGTAAGATTCTATTCTCCTTTTGTGTATAGTATTTTATATAAGGAATATAGTCTTACTGGGTTTAAGCACCAAAAAAACGCTACTCAGGTGACCAAGGTCTTTGCGGGAGGTGTGCTGGACGGCTTCAAGCTGCAGCTGGCTGAGCACTTTGCTAAGGCCGCGGCTGCCTTCCTGTGGCTAAGTAGAAAGACAGAGAAATATTCAGATAGATTAATACATATATATGTATATCTATATACTAATCTTTACAAGCATATATATATACATATATCTATTATGTATATATGTATATATATATATATTTATA
Source organism: Symbiodinium pilosum (assembly GCA_905231905.1). NCBI lineage: Eukaryota > Dinophyceae > Suessiales > Symbiodiniaceae > Symbiodinium > Symbiodinium pilosum. Next base: position 1,953 of record CAJNIZ010045291.1, on the reverse strand, counting down.
TAAATACTTATGTACATATGTATAAGTGTATATATATATATGTGTATATATTTAGGGTTTAGGGTTAGTAGGAAACGAAGGAAGATATTGTTTAGGGAAAATCTGGAGATCATTTTCGTGTCAGTAAGCTGCTGACTCCACATATGCTCACTTCCCAACATGAGAGTACCCAAAGCAAAGGACGCCTTCAGCAAGGGCAACAATGCGCCGCATCCTTCCGACAAAGCCCAAGATCCCTTGATTAGGGAATAGACCCAAAATGATACTAGGATCCTTCAAGTGATTTCAGACCCTCCACCCCAAACCCTAGGCCCGAAATTAAGGCATGTTCCTTGACTGAGGGATATGGTAGTTCCCCAAAATGCGGGGACCCCAATATAGACCCCAACATATTATGATCCGTATTATGGGAGCCCCAAAAAAGGGACCCCTAATTTTGGGAAATCCCCATAGTGGGCTTTCTGGGTAGATTCTAGATCTTGGTCCAGGTGCGGACTGCCAAGCCGAAGGCTTCCAGGAACGACACTTATTTGTGATTAGTATACTGGGTTTAGGGTTTAGGGTTTAGGGGGAATGCTCCCGCCATAATCCCTACATAATCCCATAAATCCTCATATGATCCCGATATACTTCATATATCATGCCTACAAAATCTCGATATAGTCGTGGTATAATCATTATATGATCCCTATATAATCCTGTTGATCCTCAAGACCAGGGAG